>OMPJ01039999.1:0-10722 GCA_900312935.1 Carapus acus | reverse complement strand
TATGGACATTTAGATTTAAAATGGTTTTGTTTGTTGGTTCAGATGTACCAATAGAGGCAACAGTTTCAAATAATTCCGTCAATTATTTAATGGTTTGGGCTCAACAGGGTTAAGGGCTAATTTCTCTTTGTCATCATAATGATGACCACACTTATAAATAGCCCTTGTTTACAGACTGCACTGATTGGTATTGCATTGTCTCCAGCCACATGCATGTTGTAGCCCTTGGAGACGCCTGTCTAGTCATGCAAATTCCTCCTACATGTATATCGCTGCACCTGGCTCGGTGCTGTAAACGGTATCAGACTAGTAATGTGTCTGGCTTAGGAGGCAATGATGAATGGGCACATACTTCCTATTTGCTGTAAGACTGCATCTCATTCCATTCTTCTTTTCACTTAATCCTCTACACCTAGATGAACCGACATTACCAGCGCACTTGCTGCGGCCCCTGTCCTTGAGCTCTCGCATTAACACTTTGTGCTGTCAGTGCAATATGCCATTAGAGTAGCACCATTAATTGCAATACGACAAAGACACCATCTATCTGCATGCCACTTCTAATTTATGAAGTAATTTATAAAGTCACACATGAAATCAATTGCCACATTCTAGGATAAAAATTAATTCTCACTTTTCTCTCACCTTCAATCTCTCTTGCAGACTACTTTTCCAGCCCTCTACCAGTCTCTGTGTTTGAGTGACTCGGACCTTTGGCTGCCGTTCTCACAGAGCTCACATTGCGAACAGGAAATCCCACCCTCCATCGCCAAGAAAATTACCCCCTTCCAGCAGGTCAGTTTTTCAATCAGACCATAAGCTCATTCGTGAAATCAAATGAGGATGTCCAAATATTCGAATAGATGTCGAAAGAGAGGTTTCAGATTTTGAATGCCTGCATATGTAAATGTTGACCATGTGTCTTGACATTGCGTGAAATTGAAGGATTCTGGTTCTATCCCCTCCTAATAAAGTCCAGCGCTGAAGTGTCCTTGTGTAAGACCCCATACCTCTAACTGCTCCCCGGGTACCTGACTGAGCAGCCCACTGCTCCATGAATAATGATGGGTCAAATGCAAGAGACACGAGACCCCGCAGGACCATCTATCTGACAAGTGTGAATGGATGTGCTGACGACTGTACGCTACCCACTTTGTTTCTGTCTCTCTTTCCCCAGGTTTTATTAGTTCAGGCCGTCCGTCCTGATAGACTACAGAGCGCCATGGCAGCTTTTGCCTCAGATGTTCTTGGTAAGTGCATCATAGGCAGGCGAGCTTAATGCGTCTATAAAAAAGATGTGGAATTAAATGCCATTTTTCACTCTCTCCAATGTATCAGTCAGTACTCTGGATTTGCTTGGACAAAGACTCCTCTCTTCCTCATCTGTTGGCCATTTCCCATTTTGTAATTTTGAGCCTTTTTCCAAGGCGCGATGCAATGGCCTCACATTCACAGACCCTGATGGTGTCGTGTACATCATGAGCAGTTTTACCAGTTGTGAGCTCAGTGTCTGTCACCAGCTCTGCAATCCCTGCTAAATGGACAGACTATGGTGCTGTCTCTCTCTCTGCTTGGCCTTCAAGTCATGGGGTTTGGTCATATTCTGTCCGTGGACAATGTTGTCTATCTGTATTTACAAGTAGGGATGTCCGATATTGGCTTTTTTGCCAATATCCGATATGCCGATATTGCCCAACTCTCAATTTACCGATACCGATAACAGCCGATACCGATATGTGCGCCGGTAAACGCTTCAGGAGCGCATAGGCACTATTTCAGTGTGACGCAAGCATTATCTTATTTTCATCGTTTTTTATTTTATCTGTTTTCAAGCAAAAAAATCCGATACCGATATTACATTTTTATGCTAATATCGGGCCGATAATATCGGTGGGCCGATATTATCGGACATCTCTATTTACAAGGATAGGACCCAAGTCAGACAAAAGTGTGATCTTTAAAATCCTTTTTTGCTTGACCCTTTGATGTAATTGTTTGCCAAATTTCAATGTCTTGGATTCATTCTTCTGAAAGTGCTGCAACCCCTGCGCAGCAAGGACTGCGTTCAGATTCATTGGCGGTGTTGTTACTTCTACTGGCCTGATGGTGGGGCTGCAGCTGCTATCACATTTTGTCAGTGATGTGTGATTTTCCCCTCTGGATATTGTGAAGTACGTGAAATCTGAGCAGGCACATCAAAGCAGTTAAATGTTTTTTTGGTTAATCAGTGGCAGACCCGTGTTTGTAGGAAGTCATCATTCACATGCTGAGCCATTATTGAAGTGTTTTTCTTTAGTTCTAATGGCAATCGATGTCATCAATGACACCTTGTGTAGCTTAAAGGAAGATTTACAGTGGAGGATGACTAAAATGTCCACGTATCCTTGTATTTATCGTATGGTAAATTGTGGATGTTATCAAGATGAGGGAGTTGACTATATGTCAGAAGGGTAAACTTGCTTTTTCCTGACCAGAGATGAACAGATTGTCATCACTTCAAAAGAAAAACCAATATGTCTTATTTTCACTAACACCTGTCATAGGAGCACGACACTCAAACCCTTTTCCAGCTATGTCTTGAGCTATAGGCTTTTTTTTTGACCTGTCACCTGTTTTTTGTTTTATTCCTCTCTGTTTAGAGTGTCATTGTCCTTGAAGAAGGCACACAGAGACATATCCAGCCATGATGGTGCAGCTGGGTGTTTATAGTTTATTGTGCCTAATGAGCCCTGTCATTTAGTTCTGATAATCCTCCTTATCTTCGACTCTTCTAATTTGTATCTTGTAAAACTAATAGCATGCTTCCAGTCTCTCTAAGTGCTCATGTATTATGTATTACACTAATATTCACCCGCAAGTGATAACAGTTCCCAAGTTCCCCTAAATCTTTGCTCTTTGGCTTTGTGTTGTACCCCCAGTTAGAATATAGCACATGATTATTTAACCAATTGTGATGCCAAAAGGCATTTCCAATGTACTGTCTCCCTCAGCTGTTGTGGGGTTGAGGCATTTCAAGTTGTGAAGTGATCCCACAGTGTTGTGGACACATGACCGACAGGGCAGCCCAGACATTTGTCCGTCCAGGCAGAAAATCAAGATACAGCCAAAGAATGTCACTTCAGACACTTTAGTGTTTGTGTGTGCTTTGTGGACCAAAAGAGAGCCATCAACACACCAAACAAACCAAACCCAGCTCCACTTTTCATTTTCCAGCTGACAGCCTCTCTAAACTTTTCAGGAGGTGTGTGATCTTTCACTCTATCCACTACTCTTGCTATTCTTGCCAGTATTCTACGCATACACACAGGAATGCTTTCTGACCACACAAGGGCTTTAGAAGTTGGGTTGTTAACCTTGTGAAAATATAGGCACTTTGGACATCAGCATCTTTTGCTATGAATATTCATAAATATACAAACTATATCCCAAGGCCAAACATCAATTCAACTTCATTTTCCCTACTAATTATGTGGAGAGTATAAAAAAAATAATTTTTATCCAGATAGTCTCAATTGTTGTTTTGACACTTAAGTCAAAGCACCACAAAATTCCATCTGGTGTAGATTTGATGGTGCAGGATGAGTGACTGTCCAATAGGGGAGACCAGGGCTTGTTGTCACTCGGGTTAGTTGTCACATTGCAATTATCTTTCCCACCAGAGGGAACAACTAAAAAGTGAAATAATAGCTTTTTTCGTTGTCCATGTCAGAGGTCATGTCCTGTCTGAAAAGAGAGTAGCACTTGGTGAGTTTAGGTGAGTATCATGTAACCATTTTGAACATCCCATAGTAAAAAGATTCAACCTCGTATATTCTAAAATAACCCTCTTTCAGATAAAAATCTTCACAATGATTTGTGAGGACTTGAAAGAGGAGAGATTAAGGCATCCTGTCATATCTCTGTCATTGTTATGGTGTAAGCCAACTTTGAGATAGAGCTACCTTTAGCAAATATGGTACTTTGGGGCAAGTTTTCAGTCATCTTGGGGTAATGCCCAATGGAGTACAAGCCCCGGTCTCTCCTATTGCATGTTCAAATGCTGCAAGCATGGTGTGTGGGAGTTAATATTGGGCAGCGTGGATCGGAAAGCGCAGGAGTCATCTAAAAAGCAGAGGGCTCCTGGGAAAGAGGATTGATCAAATGCACAGAGGCAATTTCCCTCAGGACTAATTACGTATGTGAAAATAGAAAACTTGTGCAATCATGCACCAATTTTTGACTTTGGGTCCAGCAGTGCTAGTACAAATTCACCAGAACACAGCCTGGAGTGTCACTGTGAAGATAAACAACAGATCTCAGCCTGTGTGTTTAAAAGGATAATATAATTGAACAAATTGAAAGCTCACTTAAATTTACGAGACAAATTATGTGCATAGTACAACTGCTTTTGTTTGTCTGGCAGGAGCAAGAAATGCTTTCGTTATGTTTTGTTAAGTTTCACAGGGACCTGGTGAGTTTGAATAGATTCTCCCAAAGAACATCCGAGATTGGCTTACATGTGCTTAACACTTTGCTTTTCAGAATTGGAAAAATCCCAAATTACACAAAATATGCATCTATTTTTACAGACTACTAACAAAACCACAGATCCATTGGTAGACATCCCTTGAAAAGTATTGAGAATGCTCCATTCATTGAAAATATTGCAAGACAAAAATAGAGCAAGATTTGTTTGTGTTTCTTTGGAATATGTACATGTACATGCACTGTACATGACAATGTACATGACTCATCATGCTGATGAGTCATCATGCTGACTATGGGGTAAATCCCAACAGTTTTTAATATGTTGTGAGAAACATATGGAATATGTACATGTACTGTACATGACAATGTACATGACTCATCATGCTGATGAGTCATCATGCTGACTATGGGGTAAATCCCAACAGTTTTTAATATGTTGTGAGAAACATATGGAATATGTACATGTACTGTACATGACAATGTACATGTGATGAGTCATCATGCTGACTATGGGGTAAATCCCAACAGTTTTTAATATATTGTGAGAAAGGAACAGTGAAAACAGGCGCATACGAGAGGGAACAGATGAGAGGTGCATAGTGGAGGACCCTGAGAACGAGCGAGCGAGCACTTCAGTGAGCTGTGCTGCTGCTGCTGCTTCTGCTACCTCGACTCCAGCTGAAAGTGCTCTTGATGGAAACTCTGTGTCAGCTGTTGTGCAGCTGCTCTGCAGTCCTGATGAAGATACTCGCTGAGGACAACACCATGCTCATTCTGGGATTGCGTCTGCATTTATCGGAGTGTGTAGCTGTCACCGTGCATATTTGTCCATCAGCCATTTCATTCATTCACCTCCAAAGTTTTGTCTGTGTCTAGCTTTTACAGTTGCACTATCACTATCTGTTTGTCTGCCAAGCTGGAACAAAACATACACCAAAATGAGAATGTTTACAACTTGGACACTCGCACACAGACTGTCTGACTGGTCACGAGCATGAAGTATACTGTTGAGGGATGTCCGATATTGGCTTTTTTGCCGATATCCGATATGCCGATATTGTCCAACTCTCAATTTACCGATACCGATAACAGCCGATACCGATATGTGCGCCGGTAAACGCTTCAGGAGCGCGTAGGCACTATTTCGGTGTAACACAAGCATTATTCTATTTTTATTTAATCGGTTTTAAAGCAAAACAATCCAATACCGATATCGCATTTTTATGCTAATATCGGGCCGATAATATCGGTGGGGCGATATTATCGGACATCTCTAGTACTGTTGCAGTGAAGTAAGCGACGGTTATGTGTCCAAATGAGTGTGTGCCTGCCAAAGTGAGGATTGCAGGGGGGGTTGAGGGTTTGAGGAAAGAGAAAGATTGTGTGTGTTTGGCAGTGCCTCAGTATGTTAATAAGACATGGTCTGTAATCCTCTTGCAGCTAATCTCACCCAATGCCCCACATCACCAGCGCTCCACCACCCCATGTCCAAGTCAGGCCAGGAACACACACATTCTTACTGATTTCACTCGGTACACATTCACATAACCCTCTTTCAACACTGAATAAATGCATCTCTGGATGTTGCACACATCACACAAAGGACAACTGTCCTCGGTTTACCAATGAAAGGGCATTCTTATTGAGTTTGTCGAATCAATCTAAGTAGAGCAGATCTATAGAGGGCAAGTATAGTATAATAGTATAATAATATATAATATTATTGTCAGGGATTATTTTACACTTATTCCAGAATAGAATCGAATTTGGAGGCAATCTAACTCCACTGGAACTTCTCTGCTTGTAATGTTGCACGTCATGCACAGCTCACCCATTAATTCTTAGCTGCTCCTCGTTTCCTTAAAACTAAGCAGTGTTATAATAGCAGCAGCATTGTTGCACCGTTCTTTTTTTTTCTCCCCCCTGTCCTCTCTGTCCTCATTGTGTGTCATAAAAGGCAAGGTGAACTTTGCGGCTTGCAGTTAGCGAATGCTAGCTTGCAGCGTGAATGCTGATTATCCTGCATGTGCTTGTAGGCAGTTGTGTGTATGTGTGCGCATGCTGTAAATGTTCACTTTTTGCTTTCATAGTCCAGAAGCCATGTGGCCAGATGACCATTTTTTCTTCGTGTTGCCATGGCGATGCTGCACCTTAGTTGCTCAAAGATGTTCTGTATCCAGAGCTTATGTGTGTGTCCATGTGTGGGCTCTTTCATGCAGCAGATTGCATTTTGCAGCAGGAACAAACTACTGCTTGGGCTCTAAAGGGCAAAGGCAAACTCGCCAAGTGTGCGTGTTCGTGCGTACGCGTGTGCGCACATGTACGTGCACAGTCGATATTTCAGTTATCCTGATTTTTCAGATGATATTTGGATGTGTGGATCGCTGTCATTTCACATGCTGTTAGATATGGTACCAAAAGGATTGCAGGAATACACAGGGATGCGGGTGTGCACACACACACACACACAGACACACACTCACGCAAGAGCTCAGCCTATGCTCGGAGGCTGACAAGATATCCCTCTATAGTGTGCGGTGAATCTGTGCTGCATACCACGCACTCGGTATGCAGCATGCACCACCATCCTAATGTCTCAGTCTCTCCCTCTCTAGGTCTTTGTCCCCTGTCCCTCCTCCATCACTGCACTCCATCAGGCTTTGCCTCCTCAATTTGCCCCAAATGTTTTCTGTCCTCACTCTGTCCTCTTGGTTGCCTGTCACATCTGTCCCCCACAAACCCAGTGCTCCTTCCCCACATGGTCTATCTGTCGCTCACCTGTTTGCTTTTTTTTCCCTCTTGGACCATCAGTTCTGTCTAAATCATCCTCTCTCCTTATGCCGTTCTACGTATCTCTCCTCCATCTTCCCCCACAGCACCCATATGATGAGTCTAGCATGTCTGATTTACATCTCAATTTAGTGCACTCTTAACACACCGGTCCATCCACGCCTCTCATCGCCTGTGCCTTTTTCCCCCTCTCTCCCCACTCCTGCAGGAATGAAAGAGCTCTCACCGCCTCCTCTGAACCTGCGGCGGCTCTACGGTGAAACACTGGAGTGGGAGCCTGTGTTGGTCATCATTTCCCCAGGAGCAGACCCCTCCCAGGAGCTCACAGAGCTGGCCACCGAGACCGTGGGCAGAGACAACTACCACGAGGTACACAAATCAACACCACAGGGCCACTCCACACCAGAGGAGCAGAGGGGGGGGAGAGGGTTTCAAGATGCCTTAATTACACCCTACATAGGCAATGAAGGCTTTAATCAAGGACTGCTCAATTGACCCCAGTGGAAATTGATAGATGTATAATTTTTAGTCACTGCATAAATCCTCGCTTATGCACTTTGGGGCAGGTCCTTATTATACTTTATTTCAAAGAAAAGAAATTTAATTAAGTTTAATTCAGTTCGTTTCAGTTACTGCAATTAATGTAGTTTTGCTGTCCAAACTGTTCCAAAAAGGCACAAGAGAGCAATAAACTGGAATCAAGAACGCACTCCATTTTTCTCTTTTATGAGGACACAAATGCAATCAAGGATAAGTTTTTCTGCTCTGGTCCTCAAAAGGAGGTTCAAAAAGTATGATTCATTCCGTCAAAAGAGGATAAAGTAGATTTTTGTTCTTTTCTCCACTACTCTGGAACAAACCTCCCACCAAAACACATTAGACAGACATGAGAGGACTAAACTAACATTATCGCATATCACAAAACATACAGAATTTTTTATATCATATATCACATCCACCCAATTTACCCGAAAGCTCTTGAGAGAAGTATCTCTTCACGAAAGGTTTGTGTCAGGGTTTAACAGCCGGGGCAGAAATTTAGAGTACGGTAATCTATTTTAGAATTGATTTAGTTGGTGTTTCTTGCTGAAGAAACATTGAATTTAAATACTTAATCGAATTTCCCCTTCTTTTATGTTAGGAAATTAGCATACAATAATTTAGTATTTTAGATTTCTTACCCTTACTGTGTCTGCTCATCTGACTAGATCTCCATGGGTCAAGGACAGGCTGATGTTGCCTTAGCAACACTCCGAGACTGTTCCAGAAACGGAGATTGGCTGTGCCTCAAGAACCTTCACCTCGTCACAGCATGGTTGCCGCTACTGGAAAAAGTACGTATCGTGACAGTCAAATGAATTAAAGTCATGCTGTTCACTCAATCAAGCGTCTCCTGGCGTCTGGGAATTTAGAGTCCCCTACGCTTACAGCAACCCGCCGTCAATCATGAACTTAGCTGGCTGACATCTGTCTCCTTCCACACCAGAATGAATCATGAAATGAAATAAATCATGCAGATGTGTGCACTGATGCCTAGAGACACTGTGCATACACCTTTACATGTTTTGAACATGTGAAAGTGTGACTCGGTGTGTTAACGGTTTTGAGTCTTAAGTCAAGTAAATTTAATTTGTATTGCGCCAAATCACAACAGAAGTTATCTCAACACGTTTCCCAGTTGCTTTCCTATTTTTACCCTTTAGAAAACACCGTAACTCAGCACCCATCGTAACTTCGTTGCACAATGTGAATCTTTGCAATGACAATAAAGATTCCTGATTCCTGATCCCTCAAGGCGCTCTCCACGATGGAGCACATAGAGCACTGGTGTTGTCCTCTTTCCTCAAATATGTCGGAACACCACTGACGCACCTTTCTCATAGTCAGTACTGATAGGTCCTGTCAGGTATCCCTGTGTATCCACATTCTAGGTTTAGAGATGCATATTGTTTATTTTTTGTTGGGCATTTTAAGTGTTTCCTGGGGATGTGTTGAGAACTGCTGCTGTACAGCAGGTCACATCACACTTGGAGGCACAGGTGTTGACAATGATTGGCACTGATGTGTGTGTGTGTGTGTGCCAGCCTGCCCTCGCACATGTCCTGGGGTGTGCCCAAGATATCCCCTGTCCAGGCCTCTGGGTGCACGCTGTGTGACTTTGGCCTGATTCAAACAAATACTTGGAATAGAAAAAAAAAAACAGTTGGAATGCAAAGTTCCTTGGGCTCTGCACCACTTGTAGTGAGAGAAATGCACCACCATCCCCAAAATCCAGTTCCTAACAAACAAATAGTTTTTCCCCTTTCAATGCCACAATTAGTGGTGATTAGTAGGGATGTCCGATATTGGCTTTTTGCCGATATCCGATATGCCGATATCGTCCAACTCTCAATTTACCGATACCGATAACAGCCGATACTGATATATGCACCGGTAAACGCTGCAGGAGCGCATAAGCACTATTTCAGTGTGACGCAAGCATTATTGTATTTTTATCGGTTTTTAGAATTAATTTGGATGAATGTAATGTAAGGATATCGTGTGAGACGGTATTGTGACAGAAATGTTTGTTTTGATAACTTTTTCTGGGACTCACTCTGAAATTCCAAAAGTAGGGTTTTTATTTGAAAGGTTACAGATTTTCACAAGCTTGTATTAGAAATGCTCATTTTGCCTGAGGGCTTTCGGATAGGAACAAATGTTGTGCTTAACTTGAAATTGATGTTGCTTTCATTTAATGAGAAAATGTGTAATACTCTGGCTCTTTCTATTCATATTTTGAGAGAAAACATGGTTAGTTTAGGTCTGCCCAATCAGTGTTAATCCTGCTTGGCCACTGATTTAGACCACATTTTTTAGCTCTTATCCCATCTGCAAAGTGAAATCCATGCCATACATTGTAACTGATCACCTTTCCTCCCTTTCTCCAGTTTGTGTTGGGTCTTTTCATTTCTACCCCTATTGTTTTCGCATATTTGTCGTTGCATGGATAATCCTTTTTAGTGTCTACTTTAATTGTTTTCGTCTCATTCATTTATTTATCCTATGATTTATCTTGTCCTGTAGACTTTCTGACAGTGCGTCTCTAATTTTCTCTCTTCCTCATTTCTTCTCTTTGTCCAGCAGTCAGTAAGGTTTGATTGTCTTTGAAATAGAAAAAGGGATGCAATGAGGAAATAAATCATGCACCAATGTGAGCACAAAGGAGGTTTCAGGAGAGATTTTAGCATGTGATAACAACTTCACTGGTCTATTTATATCGTAGAGTTCTTGTAGAGATCAATTTGTAGTGACTTCACTTGGCTGGTTTGTGGAAGATTCAATTCAATTCAATTCAATTCAATTTGTATAGCACCAAATCATAACAGAAGTTATCTCGAGGCCCTTCTACAGGATGGATACTCTTCCTCTAAGGCACAGGTGTCCAACTCAAGGCCCGGGGGTATATGAGTTGTTGTGATGTTG
>OMPJ01039996.1:0-32268 GCA_900312935.1 Carapus acus | reverse complement strand
ATATATACAGACATTCATTCAATATATTCATTCAATTTCAAATAAATTTGATTTGTATAGCCCCAAATCGTGTGTGGGTGTGTCGGATTTTCTACATTTGAGTATATCTGTAGTATGCTAGACATATATTGTATGTACCCTGTATGTATACTGTAGAAATTAGGAATATGCTCTTACTGTGTGTTAATGATGGCATATTACACGTACATTTATCTTTTTCTTGTTGTTTGCACATACTTGGCAAGCACAGAGAAATGTGTACCTGCTCTTATATATTGTTTGATCATGTTCTACCAGCTTGTTATTTGATGATAAGTAGGTACAACATAATGTAAGGTAAGCTCAGTTTTAGACCCCTTAGACAGTCAAAGCCACACTCTAGAGTTGTGGTCTCAAAAGTTTGACTGTTGGTAATCACCTAAATACTTTTGTGAGGACCCCTTCATCTCCAGTGCTTGATGTGGCTCTAGGCTTGCTGAAGCTTGTCGCCTGTCTCTTTAGGCATTGTGCGCTTCCTCAAGATGAATTGGTTGTTGTATATTCATCTCTGACCTTAATTTGCTGACCAACTGTATTGCCTTTATTGGAGCATGTGAAAGAAGTGTCTGTCACTACCCATCGAAACTTTGGTTTACTTTTTAATGTATCAGGAAAGTTGATCCTGTGCATTAGACCCTACCTTCCTTTTGAGAACCAGCCTGCTCCAACCCTTGAGCTATGCTGTCCTTGGTGCGGTCATAAATCATAGTGCTTTAAATGTCCACAGCACATAAACACCTGTTCCACCAGGGTGAGGTTTATGCAGTGAATTCTGTCAAGATTGAAACAAGGTTAAAGTTTTATGAGAACATGATAAAATTGACACTTGTCTATCCACCAGTATGTGACATACCAATTGCTTTATGAACGTCAAGAGAAACAAGTGTACAAAGATGATCTTGACTTATTATGTTATCAGCATTGGGTGCTGCTCTGTACGTGTTAATGAACCTACTTTGTGAATGAGAGTCACTCCTGAACACAGCCCTTCAATTGAATGACAGAATTGTTAATCTCTTGAAATATATCATGAATTTTGTAATCAGTCATTACTGCCGGTTGTGAAGCAGAAACCGAGGTGCTTGCCTGTTGCACTGAATCCTGTAGATTTTGATTTTCAAAGCCAGTGCAGCATAGTTGCACCACATGATGGTTGGAGGCACAGTGAGCTATAGATGAATCAAATTGAAGAAGCTGGAGCAGCATGGTAGGACTGAACAGGGCGATAACACACCTGGACCCGTTTTACTAAAATCATTTGTAATACAACACAAGCAAGCAAGAAATGGATCTAGAGGTATCTCCTGCCTCCTCTAACATGGCATTGCTCTTGATCCTTGTTCTTCATCTTTATGCAAAAGATAAGAGTATTGAAATTCTGTGAATTCTATTTTTTGTCTCTCCCCTGCAGGGTGGGTAATTCTAACTACACATCATGGCCTACACACTCACTTCGACTGCTGAAGGCCAAACACGGGTTGCTCCGCAGCACTGTGTCACTCGCGTGGAGTTGTCTGTCACTGCAGCAAGCCTGCTGGATCGGGATGTGGCTTCAAAGTCGGACCCATTTTGTGTTCTTTTCAATGAGGTGGATGGAAACTGGGCAGAGGTAAAGTGAGACTCTCTTTTTGCCTATTTATACCATGTAACGTGGCATGAAATAAAGTGAAGTTAAATCGGTAAATAGATTTGATTACTTTGCAGATTACGAGTAAATTCAAATCCATTTCGTGGCCTTTTCCTCCTTATTACTACCCAGGCAAGTGGTGAAATGGTATGAAAAAATGTGATACTGCATAGCCTAAAACCATTATCACCTTAATACAAGCATAGTGTCCACACATAGAGTGCAAGGTAATGTGTTTATATATTAAATGCATACATTATATGTATACATTTAGAGGGACATACAGTATCTTTTTGTCTATCTATTTTTAAGTAGTTGTGTTGATATTTATGGCTTACCACCCATGAGAACTCAAAATGCTGCCTCTATCTTGATTAGAATATTGCTCTTTTTCACCGTGGTCAAAATTGTAACACAAGTATTTCAAGCCATGTTATTTTATTTGGGATATGCGCATGTCTATAAAAAAATCTCACTTGCCCACTGTTTGTGGGCGATGTTGTTCATGCTTTTTCTTGACTCAAGTTCTCCACTAAAGGCCTGTGAGCCTGGGGGCTCTGTGCAGTGTCTTGGTGGTTCGTAAGCTCCCAGCCTGTGATTTAAGATGTTGCTCCCAGAACCTGCACGGACCACTCCTCCAATTTGGGAGTTAATGCCCCGAGTGCTCCAATCACCACTGGCACTACATATGCCTTCGTGGTATATCTTGAACTCCTTGTGCTCCTTCTTCCCAATGTTGCTGATGCTGAAGACTGCTGTCTCCATCACCACAGCTGACTCCTGGTGTTTATTGCTCTCTCGTTCTGCTGCTTGCAGTCTCTTGGTGCTCAACTTTGGATAAAAAACGTCCAAGCATTCCATTGAATGAGTTAATTTCTCAATATACTGTACATACATTTTACGTTCTGTTCTTGTTTGTGCGACTTTGCCGTATAGGTCACATGTCCATTCCTTGGCAAAGAGCAGTTGGGAAGTTGCAGGTTGTAGCTCCTGTGCACTGTACAAAAAGGCTTATTTTCTGTTATAGAAGCAGTGAAACAACATATGCATTGAGTTGAAAAAGAGCCGGAGGAAGGTGGTGATGAAGTTTTGGTTCAGCTGTGTGTGTGTGTGGGTGGGCTGGTGCCTCTACCTCAAACTGGTCAGCAGGGCATGCTCATTGTATATATCTATGTTTATGAGTGTGCGTGTGTGTACGTGTGTAGGCGAGTCCCTCAGGTTGTAGCTCGCTTTTGGTCAGCAGGGCATGCGGCTCCTATGTGAAATTTCCAATGATTGCTATGGAAACAGAAAAGAAGAAACAAACGCCAAGTGTTCCTCGAGTGAGGCAATGATGAAGGAAGCAAAAAAGGAGCTTTTGTCTGATTTTATTGCAGGTTTATCTGTCTCCCACATTTGTTGCCTCACTTTCCCTCTTCCCCACCTGTAATCTTGTTTTCCTCCCTGTCTTTGTTGTTTTTGCTGTGTGTGTTATTCTCGCCATCTATTTAGCTGTATGTTATCTTTCCTTGTGAGATAGAAGTGTGAGGAGGCAGCTGCATCCATCAGATGAGGGAGACCGATAGAGAGAGGGTGAGGGTGGAGGAAAGCAGGAGTTTTAGGCAGTGTGAATGGGATGGTGCAGTCAATGGTTGATTGGAATGAATAAAAGAAAGACTCGAGCACAAGGTGTAAACCGAGAGGGGGATACTGAGCAAGTGGGGGAGTGGCTGACTCAATGCTGAGAGAAAAGTGTGAGTGAGGTGGAGAGTGAAAACAATTACAATCTTCAAAACACAAACATAACAAAAGGTGCAAGAAAAGTATGCGGAGGAGATGGAAAAAACAATGATAGTCAACAAGCGCACAGTGGTGTTGAGGAGGATTTAACAGCAGTGTTGACAGCCATCAAAATGCAAGATACCTCCTCCTCCCCAGTCCAGCTGGGGAAGGGTTACACAAGCACATTAACCTGAAGTTCAGTGTTACCCCCAGGTCTTTGCTATGCACAGCAGTCATTACTGTTCAGCCCGATTCGGCTGTTGGTGAGAGCACGAGATAGCTGAGATGCCAACACATTCAGACCTGCATTAAGATTGGCGTAGCGGGTTGATTTCGGTGTTAAAGTCTCTATGATTCCATTATTGTCTGAGGCATTGCTTCTTTTGTATCATGTACTGTATTATTTATATAACATTTCACACTTTCACATTTCACATCTCAAGTTTTCACATTTCACTTAAATTTGTCCTTTATCTAATACTCTATGGTTTGTTGTTGTTCTGTTTGGTCTTAGATGTAGAGGAAGATATCTTCTTCCTCATCTTTCAGCTTCTCCCTGAAGGAGTTGCCACAGCAGATCATCGGTCTTCATCTCCTCTCATCCTATTTGAATCCTCAACTGATATACCCGCCTCCCTCCCATCCTCCCTCACCGCATCCACAAACCTCTGCTGCGGTCTTTCTCTTTTGCCCCACGTGGCTGCTCCATCTTCAACATTCTCTGTTAAATAAATTTACAATTTCAAGTCCTCATGGGGGAGAGGCACAAGGTAGATGATCCAATCAGGTCTTGAGGCCCGCTGAGCAAGTGAACTAGGTTAGGAAAGAAAGACCCAGCAAGACTTCTTTACTTCATCTTTTGACATTTACAGTACCCACAATCATATATGAGAGTTGTAGAGATGTGCATAGGTATATTTTTCAGTAGATGGACACATTATCTCCTCCATATACAGTAGGGAAGTGCAGAATTTAGAAGTGGCCCATATCCATACAGCAATTGGGCATTACCCTGAATGTCTGTGCATACATACTGTATGTTCACATGATTCCCATATACGATGTGTTTACATAAATTAACTCCTGAGTGGTGGTTTATACAAAATGATAGTAATGAAATATGTTGACATTATGACTAATAAGCCAGTAAAAAATATTTGTTGTGTAAAAAAGTAGTCATTGACATATATATTTCAAGATTTCAGATCCAGTAGAATGTTGCATAGCCAGCTCATGGTTGGTGTGTGTAGATTTTTAGTCTCATGGCCTTTTGCCACTTCATCTGTAGAAACCCTGATTGCAAAGTGTGGAGAAGTTCTACATACACTACCTTGTGTAATGGCAGACAAATTGATGATGGCGCGGTTTATAGGTAAGAGGGCAGCAATCAACAACCACTGCATTTAGACCAAATAACATGGTGCTTTCATGGTGCAGTCTGTGTACTCACAAGCTTCTTACCTGCCTGCGCACTGCCTAGGCTAGGTTTTTTCAGCCTCCTGTTAAGTTCCCAGTATCTTAAATCTGTACTGATTTGGCCGAATGGCCGTCATGGCTCAGGAAAAACCTCAAGTCAATCAAATGTTGAATTTCCTCAGGGTCCACTTCAAAGTGGATGACTGAAGTCTGTCTTCTATCAGCAGTGGAGCTGACACTCACCATGTTAGGGTGGCAGTTTCTGAGTCAGCCTCCTGCTGTGCGCTCATTTCTCATTTTGTTAAAGCAAGAATCCTCCCAAAAGATGAGCATCAAATACAGTGTGATTGTAAACTCCAATTCTGAATATGCATTGATGCTGAATGCACATTCTATTGCAGTGTTGACCTGAATATCCATCAAACCAAGATACATGGAAACGTATTCAAGTGTTCTGTAGACAAATTAATCATGCACCACTATAAATTTTGATTTGATCATGTAATTAAAAGAGCAATAAACTAGTGACATAAAGAGGCCCATGGATAGAGGAATGGTGCACAGACTGGCTTGGCTTGCAAGTTTTTGATATTCACTGACCATTTCATGCTCACACCAGCGAGCACCCGCCAAAAGTGTTGCACAAGTTATTTATCTTCCTCTCGCACGTCAAGCACTGCGATGAAATTGTGGGAACAGTGGTGGCCAATATCAGTGTTACTGAGGCAGTAAGAAACCAAGGTCATCTTTCCATCCAAAGCCTGCTGTGACAGTGTGTTTTTTTTCAATATCATCAGGGATTTATCGGAATGGAGAGCTGTGAACTCTTTGAATATTAAGTACATCTTGTCACACATACACGTGAGACGCATGGGGTTTAGCACTGCTCACAACTGGAGAGAACTTCACATCATGCAAATAGTCTGAAGTCCCAAGTCTAAACTTCAAATAACCACAGATATCTAGGACAGATGATTCTTCACTGGTATAACTCATCCCAAGAGATGCTCATGTACTGTAAATACCTTCTTAATGACATTGAAACAATGGATCCCAAGGTAAAAGGCTAGGATGCAATATCTGTTGTCTGGAATTTACAAAGTAAGATTTGGAGTAAATCTGGCATTGATACAAAACAATTGTTACCAATGACTTGAAAAATATCTCCACTATCAGCCACAGCCACTGTGTAATATAATGGTTACCACATTGCTGTTTTTCACATACTTCAGCATGTGTGGATTTTGTCTTTAAAATTGACCTAGGTGGGGCTTTGGATCACACTGTCGATGGGTTTGACTCTTTAACTATGTGTGTTTCCTGCACAGATCTAAGATTTTCAACATCTTTGTCTCCCTCTGACAGCTGGTGTATGCTGCAGCAGTTCCACTTGACCCTAGATAGGAATAAGAGTGTACAGAAACAGAAGCAACCATTGTTATCTCTCTTTCACAATTTTTAACCCCCTTTTGATATTTCTTTGTCTTCATGTCGTTTGTTAGATTGGACGCACTGAGACAGCTGTGAACAACTTGAATCCAGTGTTTGGGGTTAAGTTTCAGGTGGACTACCACTTTGAAGAGATACAGAAGCTTCGCTTTGCCTTGTTTGATGAAGACAAGTGTGCCACACAACTGTATGAGCACGACTTCCTTGGAGAGTTTGTTTGCACACTAGGGGTGGTATGGCAACAGTTTCTCCTTCTCACAATTTTTACCTGGTTAAACTGTATGTTGTAGATAATTGAAGAGAAATATTCAACACCACACTACAAGACCAAATTACTTCAATGTTATTTTTGATTTACACCTCCCATATGTTGTGTTTTGTAATTTTCTAGATTGTGTCTAATAAGAAACTGCACAGGCCATTGGTCTTAGCCAACGGGAAGCCGGCTGGTAAAGGATCCATTATGGTGAGAAGAAACACATTCTCTGTCAGTCCCCAAATTTGCTGCCATATTGTCGTGTCATGCTTGTAATGTTTCTTACAACAATGACAGTAATGACAGTGGCGATATTGAGGTCTTTGCGGTGGCGGTTGTGTCTCCTGATGTTTTTGCTGATGATAGCCTCTCCAGTGTTTTTGCCGTAGATGATGGTGTCGCTTTGACTCTTACTTTAGATAACAGCTCAGGAGCTGTCTGACAACAGAATCATCACTCTGACCCTGAGTGGGCGCAAGCTTGATAAGAAGGTGAGGGGCGAGACCCTTGCCCACCCCCTCTTACCATACACACACACATAATATCTGGATGTAATAGCAAACACATTGAGAGGGACTAAAACCTCGCACGATGACTTCAGCTCTCTACAATGTGAGACTTCACTTTGCTCAGTCGGCTTTTAGTTTGCACATCAAGGTCTTTCCACCAAATAAAACGATTAACACAGGAGAGAACAGTGATATCCCCTATGAAGAGGCGCTAAATAGAACACTCGTTCTGGCTGTGAACCCACAGGATTTCTTTGGGAAGTCCGATCCCTACTTGGAGTTTCACAAACAGGGAGAGGACGGTAAATGGATGCTGGTGCACAGGACTGAGGTAGGCCATGTTTTACTAAAAGCAGTAAAAGTGTATCTTCTCCATTACGGGCAATCATTGAATGCTTCTGTACGTGTGTGTCTTTGCCATTAGGTCATAAAGAACACACTGGACCCAGTGTGGAAACCTTTTACAGTGCCTCTCATTTCTCTCTGCAATGGTGATGTTGACAGAAACATTAAGGTTGGTGATTAAAGTGAATGTGTCCCAAAAGTGTGAAAGTACCAATCAAGCTCAGCATGATTTTGTATGAACAACTGATAAGAGCAGAAGCACTTATGGAGGGACAACAAACTAGCAACACATTAACACATTGAAATAGTGCTGATGCAAGCTAACCTGCTGATGCAAAAAGGGAACAGGTTGTCATTGCATGGATAAGATGACAATGTAATGCCACAGTTATAATGCTATGTTCTGCACAATAACAGGTCTTGTGCTATGACTATGATAATGATGGAGGCCATGACTTCATAGGAGAGTTTCAGACCACAGTCACCAAGATGAGTGAAGCCCAGAACTCAGTTGAGGTAAAATATGAGCCATGTTTGTCTGTTTTACACCTTTTTTGATATTGCCTTTTTTCAGTTCACAGTAGCAAATTGTGCTTGGTAAGTCTGAAATGTCAAGAATCAAGAGTTGAACATAACTCTTAAATTCAAAGTAACATTCTTGAATTTCATTGGTCTGTATCTATTTCTACCACAATTTTTTTTGCAAATCACCTCTTACCAATTTCATAGCTAAACATAGTCTACTGGACATGACAAATTGGAACCAAGATGAACATTTCATGAAACCGTTTTCATTGATTCAATTATTACCCACCTGCATTTTTTTTTTGCCATCTCCCGACCACTAAAAATACAGAGTTGTGGGGAACTGTTCGTAATTAACATCAATTCATATGTATTTTCCTACTTGTCCATGGATACGTGAGAAATAATACACTTTGTCCTCCTCTGTAATTGAGCACCTGAGATTAATGGAGGTATTTGGTGGAGTAGGCACAAAAACAAGTAAGAGGTATGCAGCTTGAAATAGAGACAGAGTCAGAGGCAAGATGAGAGATGAGCCTTGGAAGTCTTAAGCAGCCAGAAGCCCAGACGAGGCCACGTATTGGCACTCATTATTTGAATCAGCAGACTAGTGAATTGTTTGGAGAAATGCATGTATTTATTATTATTATTATTATTATTATTATTATTAGTAGTAGTAGTAGTAGTAGTAGTAGTAGTATTGTTAACATTATTATTTTATTAATACTATTATTGTTGTTGTTGTTATTGTTATTGTCATTATTGTTATTATTTATTCATTTATTCAAAAAACTACTGTAAAATCCTGTGTAATCTCTTTATTCAAAAATTTGCTGACTTGACGTTTGTGCTGATGTGCGCTTTATATTCGATTGCTCTCTAAATGATAATGTATATGTTCAAGAGATGTGTGACGAAGACAGTATGTGCCATGCCTCAGGCTAATGTGCCAATGTTTTAAGAGGGAAACATTATGAATTGCAAAGAAAAGAAAGAAAACCCTGGGAGAGGCAATTGCCTCTCTATGAATGGCTGTGTGCCACTGGACTGCACAGAGCTCCAGCTCAATCCAGCGAGAAAAGAAGAAATCTGATCAGAGATGTAAAGAGAGAAATTCTTCAATTCAAATTCTCAGCCACTGCATGTCTTTATCACATCACAGCAGCTGTCTGCTCCCTTGGTTCATTTCTTCCTATAGCCGCCCACTTTGTTGTCTTTTCTTGTTGCATACCTTATCTCTCTCAATTCCCTAATTATTGCGATCAGTAATGTCTCCTCTCACATTTATTTGTTGTTGCTTGTTTTTCCCTCTGCCTTCATTCATCCATTGTCTCTGTCCAGGTGGAGTTTGAATGCATTAATCCCAAGAAACAGAAGAAAAAGAAGAACTACAAGAACTCTGGGATCATTATTCTGAAGTCTTGCAAGGTGGGAAGAGATAGAAGTCACTATAGACATATTGTCACAAAACTTAACTCACGCAATATGAAAGAAAACTTGCACAACGATTTTTTCCACTCATGATGTGGTTGTGTAGGTCATTAACTTAATGAAAGTACCTAAAAATCTGCAAGCACGTTGCATTTACTCAGCTCCAACATTTATTGCCAGGAGATGATAACAACACCTCCATCATTTGATTCATCTGAGGCTCTGAGGTGAATGGCAAGCCAGTGTGAAAACATTAATTGAAACAAACATACATGCCATTTGAATTATAATCACTGAATATTTTCCTTTGCTGTTGGCTTACTCTTACTTAATCTCTTTTATGTGCTGGATCTCCTGTGTCTCAAGATAACGAGGGACTACACTTTCTTGGACTATATACTGGGAGGATGCCAGCTCATGTTTACAGTAAGTGCGATACTTGCATGGAAAACATGATCGTGTTTCGCCATGCTGTACACTACAAAACATCAAATTTCTATTTTAAACATTTCAGCAATCACAGTTACATCACGAGCGATAACATACAGTGAGTGGGAAGGTGATGGGAGACAGGAAGGGGAGTGATGAAGTGAAAAAGTGAAGCTTTTTTGGGGCATTTTTCTGTAAAGTATAACCATATATTTCAACCAGTACCCAGAGGGGAGGCAGAAAACGGTTGAAAATTTGTGGATGAATAGTTAATTATTAATAGCAAATATATATAAATATAAAGAATATGTGAAGGACACATTTTACATGCATAACAATTTAGTGTGAATGATAGAGGAGGGGGCAGAGAGGAAAAAGAGAGGGGGCAAGGGCCCACAAAGTTTATTTTTGCCACCTGTTTGACTAACTATTGAGTAAGCCAGATGATTTCAGACCTACAATATGTGTGTAACAGATTTCATTTTTAATCACGCTCACACAGACCTTGCTGCTGACAGTTCGCAGGTAGCTCGCATGCAATCACTGTCTTCTCAAATTGAAATTATGTAACATGTCTCAGCACACCTCATGTTCAGCCACATTATCTGTTAGGGAGGTTTTTAGCTTCAATTACTGGCTAAGATTTAGAAATATCCAGGTTCCTGTCGTGTGGATCATTAGTACCAACTAATCAATCTAAAAAGAAAAATAGTTTTTGTCTAAATTTGGAAGTGTTTCATTTTGTCGGGGTATTCACTTGATTATCAAGATGAGAAACTAATCTATTCAAATGGGTAGATCTTTCACGAGTCGTGCAGGGAGGCTAAAAAGACAGGCAGAGGTAACATCACCTTGAGGTTATTATGAACATACATATTTTGAACACTGTGTAGTAACCTCCATCTCTCCATCAGTCTCCATCTCTCGTGTTGCAACGCCTTGTGTAGTGAATGTGCTCCAGCACTGTACCTGTGACGTAAGCAGCGACGTGTGTTTTTTCCACGTGTTGTCATGTTGTCATAACCGGAATGTGCATTTGATGTTGGTGTTAGCTGGTGGTTGATGATACCCACGGTGGTATTCAAGACATTATTGAGAAAATGGCACACACAGAGGCTGTCAGGGTCAACCCATTTTCAACTTGTTCATGAAAATCAAGATCTGAAGCCAGCAGCATATTGGTGTTGCTATGGTGATGCCTGATGTTGCTGATGACTGTTTATCTTAAGATCTGTAGCAAATATTTGACATACTGTACATATTTATTGATAAGTGCTGTAAAGAGCCGAGCTTGTCTTTGCTTGCAATCCTCTGCTGAGGAATTTTTAGGATTGAATCACTGACATTAACTTTGCTGATTAAAATTCTGAAAGATGTCAGCGCTTGTTAAGCTGAACAAAAGAAGTTAAATACCTAAGCCAAGAAAGAGAAATGTCTTTTGCACTGGAGGTTTTATTGAAGCAATTTACTTTTTAAAACTTTTTTTTTGCATTATGACCTTTGCAAAGATGGTAAAAGACATACAGAATGATCACAACTCTATTATGTGAAAAATGATCCAACGTGTCCAGCATGTTACTGGAGGCGTTCTTTGAGCTGGCTCACCTCAGTCCATTATATTATCAGTAATACATTTGGCAAACTATTTTGTATCATCAAGTTCAGCATTAATTACTATCAATTATTTGATCCCTGAATGCACAATTGGATGACTGGAATTTAGGATCACAGCAAACCATGCCGTGAACATAACAGTAAAAACAAAAACACATGATAGTAGCCCGGAACTCAACCATATTTGCTACTGCAGAACAAAGAAACTTTGATGTATGAAATATAATTACTAGTGGTCGACTCCTATTTGTTGGAGGAATAGGAAGAATTGATTATTTTGAATTCAGATGTTGCTGCTCAGTGTTTATTCTATGCAGGAATCATTTGGTGAAGTTGAAACATTTGGCTCATATGAACTCAGCATGTTTGAGGGGGAATGCAAACTCATTAATCCTCTGTGTCCTCTCTGTCACATCCCTGTTGCAGCACTACACGCACAGAATACTTAGTCCTACTGCAGACACTCAAACACTCCTCTGTTCCTAAATCCATCTACATACAGCTATACCAGAGCTCGTGTATTATATCCTCTATACACTGTCACCTGGTTTCGCATAAAAATGCAAAGTTTATGAGCCAAAAAATAAAAAATCACTTTCCCCTGACAAAACTCAGATGCAATTTGTTGCAAATGCCGTTTCTTACTCTGATTTGCGTATTCGCACAGGTTTTGTCATGCTTCCATTCCTTTAGATGATTGCATGTCACATTGTCAGAGAACCACAAATGGCGTCACGTGCAAAACCAACTGTACACATACAGTATCGTGTACACTGTACATTGTACGGCACACAAACATGCAGATAAAAGTGCACACATATGCAACATGCAGCTATAGAGCAACACACACGTGCACACTGAGCTCCTTTGCAGTATTCAGTAAGATTTAGGATGACTCTAATCCTAATCTCTTGGAAGTAGGAAACAGAGGAGAGCAGCAGTCTTGCATTATACCTCCAACCACAAAATCATAGCCGTTTTGCATTTCTGGAAATATGATTTACATGCAGTCATTAACCACAGATTTAATGGGTTTGATGGCCCGAGAGATGCCATTCACTTGGCATCATCAGTGTTAATGCCACAGAATCAGAAACTAGCCAATAAAATGAATTAACAGGAAAACACATACGCTAAGAGTTTCCCCCCTGGCTTTTACAAGTGTTTGGCTGGGAAAAGATGTTGTGCTGTTACTAGGCAACATCTAATCTGCTGCCGGGTCGCTTGTGTTCTTGCAGAGATGCAGACCAGTAATGATCACCATAGTCTACATTCAGGCAATTACAGTGCAAACCAGAATTCAACAAACAATAATTTGAAGCCTTATTTGAAGATCTTATTCATTTTACCTCTACTTCTTTATGCTTGTTACATTGCCACTCTAGATTTGCATGGTTGAAGACAATTTATGATATAGTAATAATAACATTGAAAAATGATGAATGCTTTGCCTCATGCTCATCTGGTTCTCATGCTGGCAAGAGTCTACAACTGACAAAATAGGTGCCAAATTAGGGAAAAGCAAAACTCTAGTCCTTCTTACTGCAGCTTTGGATGCTGCTGAGATATGTGCTTATTACATTTTACAAATTGGATACCTGTGGGGTGCCCACAGGGTCATAGAATGCTTTGGCTCATCATATCTTTGCTTTAGTGCGTATCAGCTAAGACGTTGAGCCGTAGCCCTAGTTGCACACTCTGTATCTGTGTGTACATTCCTAATAGCAGCTGTATTTTCGATCGTTGTTTTGATTTTCAGTTGACTTAGGAAAGACGTTTTTTCAGCACACCTCGTGTTCGTTGCCCACACACACAGCTATTCACAGATGTGCTTTCGTGCGTTGGTGTGACTTTGTGAGTTTTGGAATACCTTGTTGGTTTCATTTATTCACTTGATTTTTTTTTTATTATTTAGAAGTCATGGTGCTATAACTGTTAATGAGTCGCTACTCTGTCGCTTTTCATTCATTTATACCGAAATTAACAGCACACGTGCCAGCAGGAGCTGTTTGTCACGTTGTGTTTGGCCCACTTGTGTGGCAGCAGTTTCTAATTGCTCACTGCAAGGGACAAGTTGGAAGCAGAACAGTGTGATCTCCTGCTGTCACTGATTTTGGAGCCATCAAAGTTATTGTGTCTGTCACTGTCTTGAGGAGAACGATGGTAATGGTTTTGGTGCGGGTTTATACCGAGTCTGGTACAAATGAGATTTCAAAGTGTGTACCGATATGGAATAAAGAGATGTTTTCCCCACAGGCAGTATGTACCCTCGTATCTGTTCACACCTGCACTCCAAACTCAAGCCCTCAAGCAACTTAAATTGAATGTATGCTCATGTTGTATTCATATTGTAGGTAGAAAATGAAATGTCTTTCTCATTGCTCAAGAGAAGACAATGCATCAGATTTGAATTAAAGATTAGATAGTGATATGTATTTGGACTATGAATAACGTGACAAACAGATGTGCGTAAGTACTCAACTCATTGCAGCAGAGATACTTATTCATGCAAGTGTATGAGTTTGTACCTTATTCCCATGGCATCCCCATGCATAGAAATGATTTTTTGTGTGTGTGTATTTTTCTGTGTCTCGCTGGAAGACTGAGCGGTTTCCCATCACATCCAGGGTGTTTGATGTCACGTGATGTTTTCCTGCTCACGGTCTGTTCCTCCACAAAAACACGTCTGATGACATTTAGCCATGTAGATCAGCCATTAGTGCCTATTTGGGCTGCTCACCATTACTTTCTAGGGTAACACGTCGCAGATTGAAGATTGCAGCTGCAAACATACAAACACGGTTGTGACTTAAGTTGTTCATTCCTGCATTTCTGAATGTAACGTTTTTCAGACTGTCATGAACAATAGTTTCAATCTGAAATCCTCACTCTCAATAGATGATGAATATACTGCGTAGTGCATATCCTATTGATATTTCCATCTATGACTTGCTTTGGTTTGCTTTTCTATTCAATTTGAGCATTAATACACTTCCATACACATATACAAAATACACAGCAGCAACTAGCACCCTAATTCTGTCACCTTGCATCTCCCTGTCTGTCACTCTTCCTGCCCCTGCTGCTTTTTATACACTGTCCTTTCTCGCTCAACATTTTTGGTCTTATTTGCTCAGTTTACCCAGTAATCACACCACACCCATTACAGCTGCTGTGAATCTCTCTCCCAGCCTCTTCACACACTCTGCGCTCAGTAACCATCCCTTTTGAACATCCATCCCATAGATGGATGTTCTGGTTCAATAGGAAGCAATATGTTAATACTTGAAGCTGATCGGTGGGAGGATGACTGTGGGATTGAAATCTTCTGCATCTCTAAGCGTCTATTCATCGCCTGAGGAAAACGCTGTCACTCTTAGTCACATAGTGTTTGTGAGCACATGCTCATGCAGGCTTCTGGGTGTATCCATATTTACAAGTCTATCACAGTGGCTTCCACTCCCGTGGTCACCTCTGTTAGATACACCAGCTCGTGTCCTCAGGACAACATTAGCCACCACAGGTAGTCTGTTTGTTACCTTCACCTTATGTGTTTTATCCTTGACTTCCAAAGCTTATCTGTTTGGCGTTGAGCGTTGGATAATTTTGCCTGAAGCCACATATCACCAGGAACACAGATTGGTTGAGAAGAATAAAGAACATCCGGTGATAGTCAATCAAAACTGTGGATATGATGCGTTTTTCTCTCTGTTTTTCTGTAGGTTGGCATAGATTTCACGGCATCTAATGGGAACCCTCGTGAACCCTCCTCTCTTCATTACATTAACCCACTGGGCAGCAATGAGTATCTGGCTGCCATTTTAGCTGTGGGCCAAATCATACAGGATTATGACACGTGAGTGTTAATGACAGCCTCCTGGGCCGTACGTATTTTCTAAGTTAATGCTGGTCCCCCACGGGCCGCTGAATGCATTTATTTCCCTTATCCGTGTTCATTTTCTGGGCTAACACCTTCTAATCAGTTCTGGTGCTATGAATTACATCTCTTCTCTAAAGTAACATACTCAAAAAAAAGAGATAAACTTGCTGCGACAGGAACATTGCCAGTTGTTGTTTGCTCAACAGATGTTATTTTCAAAACAACATTTTGGACTCGAACATTTCAAATGCAACCGGGGATTTGAATTACGATACTACACCCATATTTATATATTGTTAGGGAATTTCTATTGAATAAACTTGCATTTTATTTACATCTTACAACTAGGGATGTCCGATATTGGCTTTTTTGCCGATATCCGATATGCTGATATTGTCCAACTCTCAATTTACCGATGCAGATATCAGCCGATACCGATATGTGCGCCGGTAAACGCTTCAGGAGCGCATCGGCACTATTTCGGTGTAATGCAAGCATTATTTTATTTTTATCGTTTTTTATTTTATTGGTTCTAAAGCCAAGATATCCGATACCAATATTACATTTTTATGCCAATATCGGGCCGATAATATCGCCGGGCCGATATCATCAGACATCTCTAATTACAATAATTCAAAACTAGCACAGAAATCAGTGTCTAACCCTGCAATCTGTTGTCATGCTTTCCCCATTAGTGATAAAATGTTTCCTGCTTTGGGATTTGGAGCCCAGCTCCCACCAGACTGGAAGGTATGTGTGTGCATGTTTGCGTGTGCGTCGCATGTGAAGGAGACTCTTAATGATAGAATTGTAGAGACAAGGACACTGGAGTGTTGTGTGGATGTGTATTTTCCATACAAGCGCACTCACAAAGACTCATACACAAATAAAAACAGCAAGCATTACACATGCATATTCACATGATTACGCAACTGTCAACCCATCTCTGTTGCCATGGCACTGAGCTCATGAAAAGGACAGAAAGAGACTGAGAGGAAGAGAGTTACAGTAAATGAAGGAACAGAGAAAAAGAGAGAAACAACACAATACAAACTGCATTGAATGTCTTGCACTCAGTATCGATTTTGTCTCATCAGGTGTCACATGAATTCGCCATCAACTTTAACCCCACCAACCCCTTTTGTTCAGGTGAGTTCTGTAAGCTACACATAGCCTGTGGTTATGCCTGCAAAGTCTAAGTAAACACACATTCCTGTTTTTGTGAGAGTTAGACAATTTGAGTTCACAACTCCTCTTAAATTTACAGATTTTTGCAGCGGTATGGTATGTTGTCAATACTGATTATACTCAAAGGATCGTTCAAACAGCAGGATGTCTTTGGATTCTGAGGGGTTTTCTTACCAACCAAGACAACATGATCGGAAATAAAGCTGGAAAAATATGTAAATGGATCTGTAGGTTCTCGTTTTCTTTTCAGGATAATGCGAAACCCCACAGGAATTGATGTTAGTGTAGCTTTGCAGTCAGTGCTATCATGCTGATTTGCATCACCATATGCAGCTGATGTGCTTTTCATAGCATCAGCAGAGAAAATGCTCTCAATGGCCGAGGCAGCATCACATTCCTGATCCATTATACTGTAGTTGCCTCATTACAATCATTTAGCGGCACAGTAGTGGCAGAATTATGCAGCTTTCAGTGTGTGTGCGACACAATGCATAAACAACCTGTGTACAAACTGCAGAGTAAAACAGAGATAACTGCAATGGTTTGGTAATTTATGTTTTCCGTGGGATTAGGTGGGAGGTTTTGTTGTCCTCAAAGACCACCTCTGCGCGCACAACGCTTTGACAAAATATATGTTCACCCTCTTCTTCCTGCTCCTCTCCTTCATCTTCCTCCTCCTCCTCATGCTTGTCTCATGCTGTGGATTCTGTGCAGTCAACAGTGTGTGTGCTCAAATATGAACCTCAAATACCAGTAACACATTATTTGGAGGGCTGCAGTCAGTTTGCAACAACCTCTGTTTTCACTGTCAAACTCCCTTCATCTTTTCTCCTCCATGGCCTCTCCATCTTTAACATCCTCTGTCCAGCATATCTCCCATTTCTGCTCGGCACATATCAAACCATCTCAATTTTTGCCTCTCTGACTTCCCCCAAATTGCTCCACTTTAGGCAGTTCCCTGATGATCTCATTCCTAATGCTGTCTAACCTGGTTACTCCAAAAGAAAATCATAGCATCTTCGTCTCTGCCACCTCCAGCTCAGCCCCCTGTGTCTGAGACAGAGCCTCTGTATTAATGATGGATGTGTGGCGGGCTGGATGAATGGATCAATCGATGACTGACACAGACAGACAGACTGTCTTTTTCTTTTTAGTTTCAACATTTGTTATCATCATCCCCACTGTTTGTATGTTTTGAGAGGCAGGTAAATTCAGTTTTAGTAAAATTTTTAGCCTGCCAAATTTTCTTGTCCTCCTAGTTTCTCGTCCTCCCTTAATCTCTTTCTCTCCTCCTGGCTCGTGTCTTTGTGTGAAGGTGTTGAAGGCATTGCCCAGGCTTACTCTGCCTGTCTCCCGCACCTCCGTTTTTATGGCCCAACCAACTTTGCTCCCATCATCAACCATGTCGCACGCTTCGCTACCCAGGCTCTCCAACAGGAGAGAGCAGCAGTAAGTAACATCCTAATTGCCATCCTTTCTTTTGTGTGTCAAAGTGCAAAGGTGCTATTGTTCCCAATTGGCAGTCGTACACTTTGTACTGTGGAGCTCTGCAGACCTCCACCCTTCCCTTTGGAGATTTTTTTTTTTTTTTACCTCACAATGAATTGATTATTAATTTTGTACCTTTTAACCTGTCCTTCTGTCACAGTTGGACACGTTTCTGTTTTAAATGGTGTCAAATTACCGCTTAGTCTTTCATGGAAAACAGCATGTAGTACCACAGTTCTTCACTATCTGTATGAGTGTGCTGGAAAAAGCGTTCACTGCTCTACTGTGCTAATCTGTGACGACAAAGTGTGACTCAAAGGAAGACTGCTGATGTTTCTTAAGTCTACAATGTCTCAGTATTTTTCTTAACTTTCCTTTGAGGCTTTGCTTTTTTTTCATCTCCAACATAAGAAATTATTACTTCCTTGAAAATAATTGCTCCTTTTCATCAAGAATCTACTGTGCCACTGCTGGATTCCCTGAATCCAATGCTCATCATCTCTTGCTTACAAAAAAATTGACTTCATGAACATATTTGACTCTTCAGTGACACCCCCTGTGTTGTCCGTCTGCGTTTTTAATTTCATTTTGTCATCATCATCAACTCCAATGTCTGTAGAGATGTTTGGTCTGAGTTTGTTGTACATTTTCTCACCCGTCTTGGCGGTGTGCTGTCTGCTGTTGTTTGTTGTTTTGTTTGATTGTTCACCCTCTTGCACCAGACCTCACCCTTAAGGAGGCATTGCAGCATATTTATTGGTGTTCTCAGAGGTGCCCATCTCTTACCAGCCCCTGAAACAGCAAATCATACAGACACCAAAACAAGTTCAACCACATCTACGCATCTGCCAGGCATGTCCAGTATGAGCCGCAGTGTAGCTGCCTGCTGGACGACAGCGAGGCATACACATTTGTTGGCTTGCTGACTCTGTTGAGACAGGCAGACATCCCAAGTTTCTTTGAAATACCCACTTTTCCTCTTCATTGATTCCCTGTGCTCTCAGTGACTCCACCTCATTTTCCTGCTGACCCATTAATTCGTAATGATGTGTGATTTTTGGCACACATTAAAACTCCAATGGTCACATTTATCATGTTTATTTAATCTTAAGAGATCCTTGACTTGAATGATTTAATTTCCTTAGCTACTGTATATGAGATATTCTAACAGAAAGTTGTCTCTTCCACCAGTTAGAATTGATGTTTACATAGACATTCTATTGCCCACACTGGCAATTTACCAGGCTGAAATGGCAATTTAAGAGTGAAACTACCAAAAGTATTATCTTCACCCCATTTGTGACCGAATTGATTTCGCAATGTGGCAGTAACACACAAACCCAAAATTAGACCGAGCCCGCAGCTGTGTCTTACACCCAATATGCCTATCTCAGGCGTCTCTCAAAGTTAGACTTTTTGCGTTGATGGGACTGACAGGCCCCTAACACAATTTCAGCATCAGTATCTAGGTGTAAAAATGATCCATTAGGTTAGATTTTCCTCATCCTTTCCCATCTGTCAGTGACAACTATGCTTTGTTTTGACAGCTGACTGGTGGAAGGATTCCATGTTGTAATTGATAAATGCTGAGCAGGATACAAGTTTTGCATTTATTTTCATATTTCACAAATTGATTATGGAGAAATCGCAGTGTCAGCCGACGTTGTCTCCTCAAAAACAAAATACATAATTATTGGGTGACAACCAGTCAGAGAGAGACACACAAACACACAGAACACAAACAGAATGCATTAAAACACTCATTCCTCATGTATATACATGAAATGAATTAATGTTTCATTGGCTGTACATCAACAAATGCTTGTGTGTTTTATCACTACTGAGTCTACTTTCAATCATATGTACCCAGTTAGACTATGTATAATGTGCTTTTATTTTAGAATACAATCGTTGACCATTTTGAGTGAGACGTTGGTTTAGCAACAATCTCCTCTCTTATGATTTTTGTTTACTGTAATATGTCTGTGAGTTTGTGTGTGTGTGGGTGTGTGGGTGTGTGTTTAGGTTTTGTCTTCTTCTTCCTCTGTAGCTCAGCTTTAGCTCTTTCACTGTTCCTCTGATGGTTTCATCTCTAATCCTGTCTAACCTGGTTCCTCACAGAGAAAACCTCAGCATCTTCATCCCTGCCACCTCCAGCTCAGCCTTCTGTCTCTAAACCAAACATCATGGCAGGTCTCACCACCATCTTGTCAACCTTTCCTCTCAGTCTAGCTGCTATTCAACCACCATGAAGCACTCCTGACGCTCTCCTCCATTCATGCCACCCTGTTCCTGTCCATCCCGCTTCTTCTCCGCTAACGTTTTCCAGGGGATGCTATCTTGTACATCCTCATTCCACCACTAAGTATCCTTCTTACCTCTGTCCAGAGGAAACATCACACATCTTTCTGCCAGTTTCCCTCAGCAACTTAGCGATACTCCCTCACTCACTGGTAAATCCTCATGATTTCCGTGAGCCTGATCCAATTTCTTGCAAGTTGGAAGTGCAAGTTCTGTTGGTTCCTCTATCTCCTGACTATTTCAATCGATTACTGATTCATGAGTAAGAAATTAATTTTATGTACCTGCCTTTTCATCAACACCCATAAAGTACAGGTACATATTTCCACTGAGAACTGGCTCATTAATACAGTATATTGAACAATAGCAGTTGTTGCATGTGTCTATTTTTAAGTCCCACTATCCCACTTATCTACTTATTGTCTGTCCAACTTGCATTATATTTTTGCATTTATTTCTCCCCTTTATATTTGCATACTTGAGCAGGAGTGATTGTAACTGTACTTTCTGTCACGGACAAGTGGGAAAGTATTTCTGACTTCTCATAATTACCTCAATGGGGAGCGACTCATGTTTCCTGTTACCAGGAGGCAATCATTCCTGATCAGCCTGCAATCACTCTCTGAGCGTCCTCGAGTGAATGATTCAAAGGTTTCAAAAAGAAAAGGCAGAATGACGCAGAATGACGTCCGTTGCCCACGTCAGGTAATAGCAGGAGGGATGGAGACGTTTGCAAAGGTGTACCGGCAGTGCGGTACAGTTTAGAACCGCGGGTCCAGAAATGTTTCTTGATTGCAACGTGACCTTTGATTGCACAAAGCCTTTTCCACTGAAGCAGCAAGTTCTCCTACCTTGTGATTGATGCGATTACTGTCGTCCAGAGCAGCACGAGAGTCGTCAATGTTCACGTTGTCACTCAGAATATCCTGGTGCAGCCACACCTCAGTGATTAACCTGACCCCCCTGGTCAGCGCTGTTAGTAAGTACTTTGTTTTCCAGTACAGTTACCTAATATCAGCATAGGTGCCATTAGGGAGACAGGACTTTGCAGGTAATTGCATGAAAGCGAAAGAAAGTTTCCATTCATTTCTGCAGAGGCAAGTCAGTGCTATATTACAGTATACATGTGCTGCTACATCCCAGAGGTGTTTACGTTCATGCCAAAGGAGATTTGAAAGCAAGTGTGTAGGTGTTACACAGGCCCAACAGAGTGTTGACACAGGAATGCGATGGAACGCGGTGGCACGTTTGAGCTCTCGTCATTCTCCGGCAGAGCCTCTGCTCATGTGCTCACCAACGTGAAGCAAAGTCACATTTGCATATTCCCTTAAAATAGCCCTCTGCTGGAATTAGAAAGGATAACCATACTCAGCCTCTGAGACTTGGCGTCTCTTCCAGCCTTATTTTGGATTCAATCACAAACACCCGTATAGATATAAATATAAACTACGAGGAGGAAATCTTTGGCATCGTTGGTAGAACATTGTAACTAGACTGCCGGACGGGCGGCAGTATTCTGCCTTGGATGCTGTCGGTCTTCAGAGCCTGCATGAGAAGGTGCCAAAACGCACCCAAAGTCAGACACGCACACACACTCACACACACACACACCCACGTACACACAAGCACCCTGGTGTGATCCAGGCCAAACATCTACAGGAGCCATCAGCAAGCTCTAGAAATGCATAACATCAAATTTGGATTCACTACGTGCCTTGGAGGAGAAGATTTTCTCCGTGCATTACTTAGCGGGCGCACGTGCACGTGCACACACACGCACACGCACACACACACACACACACACACACTCACTCACACCATAATCAGAGTAGCGCATGGTCTGATTTAAAAGAAGTCATCATATAAACATTGATTACTTAATACTGTATTTGTTAGTGAAATATTCGTCAATTTCACCTCCTTCACAACCAAAACTGCATTTTACATTGCGGTACTGTCGTTCATTTTATTTACTCACAAAGCACACATTCATCTCAACTCATCAAGTCCAGGCACAGCCTCAAAAAGACTCATATCCAGTTGGACTACATTTGTGAGCATTTGTGGTACTCGGACCACTACTTTTCATTGAACTGTTATTGAACAGAGTAGTAACGCTAACGGCAGTACTTTACCAATCAGCTGCCAGCACTCTCTATCTTTTGGGAATTGTGTCGTGAAGGTAACTTGGAACCTATACGGTACTTCCTGGCTTGATTTGTGGAAATCTTTAACATCTTCTTGGCGGGTGTCCCCGAGACGTCTGCTGCTTGATTTGTCACTGGGAGGAATCAGACAGAATATACGGGGAAAGCAGTGAGGTGCGGTCAGGGGAGGCAGGAGAGGCTGTGCCTCACCTGTCATCATGGGATGAAAAAGAATTAAGATGAAAAAAATGTATTATATGGTTCTGTTTATCCATTGATTTGCATCATAAAGTTATCTATAAACATAATCCATTAACTGCTCCCAATCAAATGTTGAATAAGATACTGTGTATAGAGATGTCCGATGATATCGCCCGATATTAGCATAAAAATGTAATATCGGTATCGGATTTTTTTGCTTTAAAACCGATAAAATAAAAACTGATAAAAATACAATAATGCTTGCGTTACTCTGAAATAGTGCCTATGCGCTCCTGAAGCATTTACTGGCGCACATATCGGTATCGGCTGTTATAGCTACTGTGTATAGAGATGTCCGATAATATCGGCCCACCGATATTATCGCCCGATATTAGCATAAAAATGTAATATCGGTATCAGATTTTTTGCTTCAAAAATCGATAAAAAAAAAATCGATAAAAATACAATAATGCTTGCGTTACTCTGAAATAGTGCCTATGCGCTCCTGAAGCATTTACCGGCGCACATATCGGTATCGGCTGTTATCGGTATCGGTAAATTGAGAGTTGGACAATATCGGCATATCGGATATTGGCAAAAAAGCCAATATCGGACATCCCTAACTGTGTAGGGTTCATATGTTTGTAAATCTGATTTGGATGAAGTCAGTGCCTCACCATCCACGAGCCTCACTGCACCCAACTGGGTAAGAGTAATCCAGAAAAAGCAGCATTGAAGAGTGTCATGCCGCAGTACTTGCTTTTCCTTTAGGTTAATCATGTGTAGAGGACCAAAATGACCAGATTTTCAATGTAAGATTGGCTCAGAATGCCCAGTTGTGGAGTTGCGCACCTCGTACATCAAATTTGTAAAGATGTCAAACCTACAGCAAAAAAGTGCTCCGCTAAGGCGACTTGGTGCGCAGGGACATCTCCGCCTTGTGTCACTCCTGCTGGTCAAAGTCAGACAGAGGTCACGTAGCTTTATGTGTGGCCGTTAAACCCTCCATCAGCATTTTATTTCATCATTTTCAACCCACTTAGATTTTTCTGAGTTCTGAGCCAGTTACCTGCCACCTCCCCACCCCCCCACACCCCACTCACATTCAGAGGGTGAAGCATTGCAAATGTGTTTGGAGCAGCATATACAGAAAACGACGGATCCAGGTGAAGCAAACAAGAAAACGTTTGCTGAGGGTGGGCGAGATTATGTCACCAGAAAAGGAATCGCAAATCCTTCCCGTCGTTTTGATCCATAGTTTGCGTCGCAGGTGGAGCCAGTATCTCAAGAACTGAGTCGCTCTTGCCTGCCTGCCTGTGTTCACGTTGACATGCACGACAGGCAAACAGAACTTGTTTCATTTTAAGGTCAAGATTTTCCTCGTAGGCCCATAAATCCCTGAGCTTTGCGCTGTCATGACAAAATTACAGTTTTGGGGGAATTGCATATCCGCTGACGCAGCCGAGGAGATGCAGCACCATCGCTGTCAGGGACGAGCCGAGCCTCACGTTTTGATGTCCTTTTCAAGGGTGCATGTCAAATTGCTGCTGGACAGGCTGGTGGCAAAAGGGCAAAAAGTACAATAATAGCAACACAAACTGCCTATGCAGAAGGCCAGAGTTTGAACTCTTTAACAAGCAAAAGGGAAGTTTAGTTGTTTTGTGTTTTTTTTTGCTAAAATGAAGATTCACACATAGTTATTACCAAAGTGATTGACAAGCAAAACACATGTGCACTGTTGTTGAGGGAGGTGCCGCCATATTTTTCAAGTGGGCAAATGCAGGGGCGGCAGTGAAGGACAATCAGTCTGACAGAGACAAGTTCAGCCTGCAGGAGCGGCACTGACTGGCCCGTCCATGAGGGGGCGTGCCAGGGAATTTCCAATATTGTGCGCTTTCCATTAACGCAAGGGACAGGAAAAGGGTGTAACTGTGTCGCAGTGCTGTGGTCCCTTGTTTATCGCGGGGGATACGTTCTTAAAATACAGTCGACCCTCGATTGTGCGGACTTCACATGTCCGGACTTTCAATTGTCCGGATATCGTCCGCCTTCCGGACTAAATGTCCACTCCAACCGCTCCAGCCCGAAGAATGACAACTTTGACCGATAGGTGGCTCTCGCGGCAGACGACGCCACCAGCGAGGCAGCCACGCTTGCGCGTAGGAGTATGTGTGCGAGACAATATAGGTTGTTTACTGTACAGTACTCAATTTTCAATGTCCGGTAGTCAATTTTCAATGTCTGGACTTTTTCATTGTCCGGACTAGGTCCAGTCTGTATTTTTCCGGAGAAACGAGGGTCGACTGTAACCCGCAATAGACCAAATCCGCCAAGTAATCAGCTTTATTTTTTACTATATTATCGGACCAATATTAGCACAAAAAATTAATATTGGTATCGGATTTTTTTGCTTTAAAACCGATGATATAAAAACCGATAAAAATGAAATAATGCGTGCGTTACACCGAAATAGTGCCTATGCGCTCCTGAAGCGTTTACCGGCGCACATATCGTTATCGGCTAATATCGGTATCGGTAATTTGAGAGTTGGACAATATCGGATATCGGCAAAAAAGCCAATATCGGACATCCCTATTTTTTACAATCATGATACATGTTTTAAGGCCGTAAAACCCCTAACCACACACTTTTATACACTTGATTTTCTCAGACAGGCATTGACATTTCCTCACATTTCTCTCTTATCTAAACACTCTCAAAGTTCAAAGTTTCGCAGATATACAAACATATATTCTGCGATGGTTAGCATCTACCTCTGCCTTTTTGGTGCGACCGTAGGTGCCTTTTCCCTCGCAGTTCCTTTCATCAACATTATGGTTTTTTTTCCCAAATCCGTGAAACAGCGAGGCCGAGAGAGGTGAACGGCATTATAGTGAGGGACGACTGCACAAGCAAAATCAAGAAAACAAGAGTTTGCATTGTATGAATACAGACACCAACAGAAATAAAGACAGAAAGGGAAATGAGAAGTTATTAGCGTTAGCATGGGGTAGCATGTCTGCACCACAGGTGACCTCACACTCGTGTGGTTTCCCAACTCTGCTCCAGCTGCTACTTTGGCGGCAGCTTTCCGCCAAAATAAGCTGCAGTCGTGCTGCTGGTGTCGAACGTGCCATGCAGCCGCAGTCCCTCTGCACAGGCGCGTTCCTCTGCCTTAATCTGAGCAACAGCTCCGTGTTATTATGTTCCCACCACGCTTTTTATCCTTAATTGTACCCTGTCACCCCCATGCTAGACAAGTGGATGAGGAAAATACACAAAAGATTCTGTGGTTAATTTTCAGTCCTTTTGTAAGAAAATGACTTTGGCTCCTCGGCCTGTTTTTATCACAGTCAGCTCGAAGGAGGTGGAGAGCGGTTGCATCCGAAATAGACAATTGGCATTTACATGCATTGGTATGGGAGTGTGTGTGTGTGTGTGTGTGCGTTTGGAGGTGGGAGGCTCTTGGTCCTGGTGTGTGTTCGTGAGTGTGCCACCACGCGTCGGCCCAGCCCGGGCGAACGCATTCGATGCACTCACACCCACACACACTGCTGGCCCTGCGTGTGTGTGTCCTGCTGTGTGTGACCCCGTCTCTGTGATAATGATCCACTAATGAGCGCTGCTGTTCCACATTAAAGTGACAAGCTTCAGAGCGCCGTGTGCGCGTTTGTGTTTCTTTGTGTGTGTTGTGTGTGTGTGTGTGTGTGTGTAAGAGCCGCGATAAATCGGTTGTTTGTCTGCATGATGCTGACAAACTTACACTCATCCACGAAAAGTATAAAGAAAGTAGAAATAGCACCAGAAACACATTTGTTGATCAAGAGAGTTGATTCTAATCAGGTGTGAGTGCCCTTGTGTTCAGTCACCTGCCGGCCGAGAAATCAATACAGTTGCACCTTGAGATACGAGTTTAATTTGTTCCATGACTGTGTGCATAAGTTAATCTATTCGTATCTCAAACGATTTTTTAAAATTTGAAATAACTACAATAACCTAAATTTTTTCGAGCCATTTTTTTCCAGAATAATATGGTTCTGTCTGAGTTAAACCCTTGTTGAGCACATATCCTTCCTCCCAATACCTACAGCCAAGTGTGTGACGTATCCTTCCGCCGCCTTAAAGTCGGAACTAGATGCTTCTCCATGCCTTACCACCTAGTGGATGTTGGTTCTCTTCTTAAAGTTCTCAAACCACCCGTGACGATCCTTGAATGATTCTTCCAGTGCTGAACTTCCTGTTTGTTGTAGTTCCAAGTGGTCATAGATAGTGAGAGCCGTCATAGAGCATGCTCGTGCTAGCGCCAGCTAGCGCTGGTGTCCTCAAGCACCACTCCTAACTCTGATTTAAGCTTGTATCCCCAACAAAAATATGGACCCAGAGACGGCTCAGATCTGAAAAAACTCCTTTGTCGAGCTGCTGGTATATCAAGGTACTACTGTACTCCAAAAAGATGCCTTTCTGTGTTTATCATCCACATACCAAGGGTGTTTTAAAGCTTCATGTTTGTGAGCTAACCTCTGAAAATCAGTGCTCTCGAGGATGGTTTTCTGTCGAGCTCTGAGGTTTTGTTTTTGTAACTTCCTTTGTCTCATCAGAGACCTCCCGACCTCCCAAATCCATCAGCTGCGTGAAGAGTGACGCGGTCACATCTCATTTGCACTCAGAGAGTGAGCGACCTTGCCTCTCTTCTCACACTTTACTCCGCAGTCATAAAAATGTGTTGCAGCGAGGGCTGAACCAGATCAGCCATATGAGACGCCACATTAAGTCCAGTTTTTCAAATGTCCATCTCTCCCTCTACTTTCTCCCGAATTGGCTCCTGCTCATGACCGATAATGGCACCCAGGTTGCTCTGCTTAGAAATGCTGGTGTTATCACACACACACACCAGTCACACACACTCCTTTTTGTGTCACCATGCACATTGACAGTTTGAATTACTTTCCCAGAGATATTTTTAATGTCTCGGTTCTTTTGTATTGATAGCGTCTCAAGCTCATTAAAAGTCTCCTTCCTCCCTAGAATTCCTCCCTCTGTGTCTCATTTTGTCTGTCCCGCAGCAATACTTCACCCTCCTCATCATAACGGACGGCGTCATCAGCGACATGGACGAGACGCGTCACGCCATCGTGCAGGCGTCCAAGCTCCCCATGTCCATCATTATCATCGGCGTGGGCAACGCCGACTTCGCCGCCATGGTGTTCTTGGACGGAGACGCCAGCGTTCTGCGGTCAAACACGGGGGAGGAGGCCGTCCGTGACATCGTGCAGTTCGTCCCATTCAGGGATTTCAGAAACGTGAGTACGAGCAAGGCAGGGACGGAGAGAAGAGGGATGGTGTGTGAAACGGCAGCTGCCTGAGCGATGACCCTCTCTCTTTCCCTCTCTCCCTCTCTCTTTCTCTCTCTCCAGGCCCCCAAGGAGACGCTGGCCAAGTCCGTCTTGGCCGAGCTGCCTCAGCAGGTCACCCAGTACTTCAAGCAGAGGAATTTACCCCCCAGCAACCCTGCACCAGAGTGAAACGTCCCAAGGACGCCGGCCGAGAAGATGTACAATATCTCCACAAATCCTCACCTGCTGTAAAGACAAAACAATCCAAACGACACCCACACACACGCACGTGAGAAAATGATCCAGACATCCATATTGCAAAGATTCTGTATTTAAAGAATGTTTGGTAACTTGCTAGTATGAATTCATCAGAAACTGATTTCTGCTTTTTGAGTATTAGACCAACATCCGCGCGGGTGTGCTGAGATAATAATTCCTCGAGGTTGCAGGTAAAACCGCTCGATTCACCAGAATGTAGATTTCTTTCTTTATGCACGTGTATGTTTTGTGGCACCATGTGGCTGTTGGCTGTGAAGTCATTCCCGAGCTGATTTTTATTTTTTTTTATTTTCAGTGGTTCGGACCCCATGCCGGTGTGGTGTGGATTCTTTCCCACGGTGGATTTAGACGTTAGGCTTCGTGCGTTTTGTCCCTGATGGTCATTGGTAGGCGGTCGATGCTGACGCAAGGAAGAGAATTACACGTTTAAACATTTCCTCACTCCATATCTGCTTCCCCAAAGTGCAGGTTTGATCTGTGGGCACGTGAGAGGCGTCTCGATGACGCACAGAGTCTCTTTGAGCCCCAGATGAGGCAGAGGAGGATGGAAAGTGAAGCTGCGGCCGGAGCAGGAGGCGCGGAGGTGATGTGGGTGAGCAAAGAGGGCCGCGGGCAGACGACTCTGCACAATCTGCGCTTTTCCCCGAGCTTGTCGAGGGCCTACGTTCATTCTGCATGTTGCCAGTATTTAAAACTTCATGTACTGTATATAACTTGATGGTAATGATTACAAATGTTTTTTTTGTTTGTTTGTTTTTTTGTGAATTTTGTAAATACTTCATCTGTGTCGGATGAAATAAAGTGTCAAGTGTGTCAAAGGCAAAGATAAATGTCCAACTCCCACAGAAAGAATCCAAAATGTTTCTGATATGAATATATCGAATGTATATTTATATGATACTATTTATGTCCAGATAAGCCATTGTTTATGGCATGTTTGTTATGTACTTTTTATGCTGTGCTAATTTTCTGTACTACTGTGCAACTAAGTATCTTGTGCAACTTTGACAGAATGTACACTTTTTCTAAAGTGTCTCTGTCAGCACTCAGGTAAATAAACTGAAGTCACAAAACACATTTGCATATTTACTCGAGGCGCATCAATTATTTTCATAATAAATTCATGTGGCGGTTCTTCAGATTAGCACGGTAAGTCTGTAAATCTTAAAAAAAATGTGAGTTTGCGCCTAAAATAGAATAAAATAAAATATTTAACTGAGCTTGTAGAAGAATACGTGGGAATAATGTTTGCTTATTGGTTAAACCTCAGACGATCGATCTTGCTGATTCAGTGTCTTTATGGACAGCGGCCGGCAGATTTCTCTTCTCTTCTCTTTCTCCTGCTGAATGTTTCGTGAGGCAGGAGGAGGATGAAAATGTGGTTTTCCTCTATAGGTGTGGAAAGTAAAACTCAGGTGGTGCTGCTGCCTCCGGCTTTTGCTAATTCAGTGCACAACCCTCAAATCTGACCCACTTGCATCTCTCCATTAACTGCTCTCCCCTTACAGCGGTGCATATTCCATCAGGCTCAGTCTTTCTTATGAGCAGTTACCGTTATCTTGATCACTGCACCGTGGTTTAGGAGGTGTTTATTCTGGGCCGGCCTCATACAAAAGATTTTAGCACATCAAAAGCATCGCAATTTTAAAAACCGCTTTGGTTATCTGAGGACACAGACGAGCCCCGGCAGATATAATGTGCCGTCTCACCTTCGCTGCGAGCTCGGCGACTGCCGTTCTCTTGTTCGGCAAGCGGAGCGCAGCTCCAGATGTACAATTTTCCTGCCAAGTTTGTAATGGGAACTGAAAAGAAATTGCAAGATCCAATTATCAGACTTTTTTTGGGGGGTGCTCAAATGTCTCACAAATTACATGGTTCATGAAAGAGTCGTGACATCTCCAATAGTGTAACCCGGCAACGACGGCAGCATCAAGGTGTTCATGTTAAGCCGCCATTTTTGCCTTCTTAGAGTCGGCTGAGACAAAGTTTTTACTGTCTGAGCCACTTTGATTACAACTGGAGATCAAAATTTGGATTTGAATTGCATTTATTTGAAAAAAAAAAGCAAGTTTGAATTCTGATGCACTCTTGCATTTCCTTTTCGTAGTCATCATCACGCTAATCTAAGTCTAAGGTAGTCTAAGTCGAAGTTTAGTTCATTTTGCTAACATCTGTCAGCTCAAATAGTGTCCCGCTAACACACTCCCTCTCATCCCCTCATCATTTCTTCAGCCAGACAGGGAGAAGCTACTGTTTTGTGTTGTTTAATGCTCAACAAAAGCAACGGGAACCCCTTACTAACTGCTTAAATATAACCACAGAAACACTGGGTGTAAAAGGAAAAACACTCTTTATTTCTGCTCAGACTTTCACAAACACCAACAGCTGAAACCAGTGAGGACAGGAGACAATCGGCCGTCAGATGCACCTCGTCTACTCATGAGAGAAACACACAAGACACACAGACGAGCTCAAATGTTTCGACCCGGACGGGATCGCCGTCCCTCTCCTCCGCTAACGGCTGAAATTAAGTCACACGGTCTACGGCAGTCTCGTCCTCGCTCCACAGCTGTCAATCACTGTTCCCTCTGCCAATAGCACAGCATGCAGTCGCTGTGGCTCGGGTTGGGTTGGGGATTGTGGGAGGGGGCAGGAGGTCGTCAGGGAAGGCCGCGCGGGATTGGTTGCTCGATTTAAACTGTGTGAGATGCCATTGAGGGAAGGAAGGGTGGAGGCGTCACGTTTGAGTGCCACAGTATTGAAAGCACAAATAGATCAACAGATTCATTCTTTTTCTTCTTCTTCTTCTTCCTCTTTTAAATTAAAACTCAGAAAGATTAGAAATTCATTAACCATTAATGCTCAATTGCGATGTGGGTCGCTGTTCAGCAGAAACTCATTTATGAGCTGAACGTTTCACAGTGACAAAGAGAAACAGTAAAACTCACAGCTGTGAATAGGAACATTGTGTGTGTGCGCGCGTGTGTGTAAGCTAGCGTATGTCTGTAGAAATAAATATTTGCATGGATGCGGGCTCTCTACGTAACTACAGGCAAGCGATTCTAGAGACATCATCAGGTCAAAGTTGACGACGGAGCTCAAGTTTCGACCAATCACGGCTTGTGACAGGAAAGTGTTCAGTTGTTGTGGCCATATTAGGTCGGCACGTATTCGACGGATCCGTTGAGTTTGTGATCAAGGAAATTAAATTTAGTTGCACATTACTGATCCAAGACAGACTTTCTGGTTTGTTTCTTTTCAAGAAACAAATAAATATGAGTAATTGTGTTGCACAAAAGCCAGATTACAACTTGTTCGAATGTAATGCGGTCAGATTTGACTGGATCGCAAACATGGTCACGACAATTAATCACCTCATTGGCTGGATGTCAACGACATCATCCTGAAAAGTAATATACTGAGCTATTCAAGCCACGATTCCATAAATGCGTCTCGACAATTAGTGTTTGAGCCAATTGTATCAACTCAAATTTGCTGTTGTGTGCGTGTGCATGCGCGCGTGTGTGTATGTGTGTGTATGTGTGTGTGCGCCCAGCCTAGGTGCTGTCATGTCTCTATCTGTAAGCCCTGCTGTGCCGCGGGTATGGCGACATGATTGCGTCCACGCTACCTTCGCTGTCTGAGCTGCTGTCTGAGTCGCTGCTGCCGGAATAATCGCAGAGTCCCGGCAAAACGCCGACACACACGGCCGCCGACGGGAGGTGCAACACGCCCTGGGCGGACGCCAGCGGGGTGGGCGCGGTCTGGCTGGTCAGCGTGGGGAGCGCTCGTGGGTCAGCTCCCCCCGATCCTCCTCCACCCTCCTGCTCTGAACAGGAAAACACACAGTCAGAAGGATGGACGCACGCTCGCACAGCGCTCACACACAAGGTCACACTAGGCCGGGAGGGTCAAAATCATTTTCGCTGAGGGCCACATCAGCATGGTGATGGCACTCAGGAGGCCAGTTGACAATGGCAATTATTATGGAGGTATAACTGTAATTCAATGTAAAATGGAACTACTCATTTAGAAATATATAAATTAACT
>OMPJ01039989.1:0-10000 GCA_900312935.1 Carapus acus | reverse complement strand
GGAGAGGAGGGGAGAGGAGAGGAGAGGAGGGGAGAGGAGGGGAGAGGAAGAAGGTGGAACTGTGGTGTTTCTCACCGTTGTTCTTGAGCTCTTCTGACATCTGAAGATCTCGTGACCCAGTTTAGATGGAGGTTCTCAGCAGGGCTGACGGGCCTCGACCTGTCCGACAGACCCTGACCTGCCCCTGACCCCTGACCTCCCCCTGACCCAGCTGGCTCAGGTTCTGGTCTGGTGCCGGCTGACCTGATGGTCCCTCTGAAGCTTTGCTGTGGACCTCCGTGGTCTCAGAGGACGGTTCCTCTTCAAACAGCGTGAGGAACCTTTGGCCCAATAAACCCTCCGTGTTCTTCACGGTCCAGGGGAGCTTTGGGTTTTACAAGGCCGGCTTTTATTTCTTCGTCGTAGCTCTGAGAACGTTTCTCACACACGCACACACACACACGCACACACACGCACACACGCCCAGTGTGAAGGAGGATTAAGTGAGGAGGAAGTGCAGCAAGCGAGAAGGTTCTCCGGATAATAAGTCAGCACTCTCATGGAGGCTGTGACGGCTGGAATGTGCAGCGCTGAGCAGAACCATGTGTGTGTGTTTAAAGGAGGGAGGACAACGTGTGTGTGTGTGTGTAATATATGTGTGTGTGTGTGTGTGTTACAGGGTGATCAGCTACGAGTGCTGCCCCGGCTACGAGAAGATCCCAGGAGAGCGAGGCTGTCCTGCAGGTCAGACCCAGCAACCGCGGTGCCTGAGTGAGGATGAGGAGGAGGCTGAAGATGCTGCGTGTGTGTGTGTGTGTGTGTGTGTGTGTGTGTGCAGCTCTGCCGCTGGTGAACATCTACAACACGCTGGGCGCGGTTGGAGCCACCACCACCCAGATGTACACCTCCCGAGCCAAGCTGAGGGAGGAGGTGGAGGGGCCGGGCAGCTTCACCTTCTTCGCCCCGAGCAACGAGGCCTGGGACGCCCTGCCCGCCGTGCGTAGCTCCGCCCACTCACACACACACACACACACACAGGCACACACACCGTGACCTCACGCCCAACAGCCAGCCCAGCAACCAGCCTAGCAGCTAGCCTGCTAGCCTGGAGGCCCCCTCTGTAGCATCACACCACCCCTGCGCCCCACCAGCAGGGGGCAGCGTTTGCCTGACGCCCGTCTCTGCCCCTCTGGCCCCTCAGGAGATCCTGGACGCGCTGGTGAGCAACGTGAACATCGAGCTGCTGAACGCGCTGCACTACCACATGGTGGCGCGGCGGCTGACGTCCGAGGAGCTTCGGCACGGCTCCTCCTTCCCCTCCATGTACCAGGACTTCCACGTCCACGTCCAGCACTACCCCAACGGGGTGAGGACCACACACACACACACACACACACAATTACGCGCACACACACACACACACATACGCACCGTCCACATCTTCATCGCGAACCTTCTCCTCAGATCGTGACGGTCAACTGCGCCCGCCTGATCAAAACCGACCAGCACGCCACCAACGGCATCGTGCACGTGGTGGACCGAGTCATCACCGCCATCTCCAACAACGTCCACACCATCATCGACGTGGACGACAACATGGAGACGCTGCGGGTGAGTCCCGACCCGGTTTGGGCTCCTCAGACGTTCCTCTTCCTCCTCCTGAGATGTTCCTCAGGTGAGGAACATCTGAGCGTCTGTGTTGCAGACGGCCATCGCGGCTGCAGGTCTGACCAGCATGTTGGAGAGCGACGGCCAGTACACCGTCTTCGCCCCCACCGACGAGGCCTTCGAGAAGATCCCGCCTGAGACGCTCAACAGGATCCTGGGCGACCCCGTGGCCCTGCGAGGTGAGCCGGACCGGACTGGACCACACCGGCCTGGACCACATCGAACCGGAACGGTCCTCGGCCACTCAGACTGAAGATCTACCCGTTCCTCTGCCCTTCAGATCTTCTCAACTACCACATCCTGAAGAACATGCACTGCTCTGAGTCGGTGGTGTCTGGAACGCCCATGGAGACCCTGCAGGGCAGCGTGCTGGAGGTGGGCTGCGACGGCGACCAGCTGACGCTCAACGGCAACGCCATCATCACGCAGAGAGACCAGCTGGGCACCAACGGCGTGGTCCACTCCATCAACCAGCTCCTCATCCCAGACTCAGGTACCTTCAGCCTCGCTTTGCTTCGCCACGCCAAGGCCACGCCCCTCCTTCTGCTGACACGCCCCTTCCCCCTCAGCCAAGACCCTGCTGGAGCTGGCCGAGGGTTCGCCCGTCTCCACGGCGGCCCGGCTGCTGGTGGAGGCGGGGCTTAGCTCGCACCTGACGGGCTCCGAGCCGCTGACCCTGCTGGCTCCTCTGGACGAGGCCTTCAAAGGTAGCGCGGACGGACAGGAGGGCTTTTATTGTGAAGGGCCGCCCCCAGCTCTGACCCTTCCTGCCTGTGTGTGTGTGTGTGTGTGTGTGTGTGTGTGTGGAGCAGGAAGCGTGGTGATGACCCCTGACCTCAAGGTGCTGATGACCAACCACATGGTGAAGACGCAGCTGTCCTCCAAAGCTCTGTACCACGGCCAGGAGCTGGACACGATGGGCGGCCTCAAGCTCCGCGTCTTCGTCTACAGAAACGTACGGAGTGTGTGCGTGTGTGTGTGTGTCTGAGACGTGAGGGCGTCCTCCACTTCCTGTCCACGCAGGAAGTCCTGGTCTCTCCAGGTTTTCTCTCCTCTGGAGGCTCTCGAAGGAGATTCGGTGTCTCGAAGCGTTTTCAGTCGCTGGGAGGGCGGCCATTTTGCTACTGTCACGCACACACACACACACATACACATACACACACATGCGTCTGGAAAACGTTAGCGGCGAGGGGCGGAGCCTCTGCGGTCGGAGGAGCCACCCAGGAGGAGCAGCACGTGTGGGCCCAGGCTCCGTCTGCACCTCCACCTCACACACATCTCCTGCCATTCTCCTCCATGGGAGGAGGAGGAGGTCAGAGAGTGTGTGTGTGTGTGTGTGTGAGAGAGAGAGAGAGAGAGAGAGTGAGCGAGCGGGCGTGCTCTGATTAGTGAGCATGTTTGTTTGGGAGAGGAAACTCTGAACCTCCGCCTGAAGCAGAAACATCTGCGTGGTCTCCACCACCAGACTGCCCTCCATCTGGAGCTCCACCCAGGAGGGTCCCTGTCTTTGCTTCTCTCTCTCTCCCTCTATGTCTCTATCTCTCCCTCTCTTTCCCTCTACCTCTCTCCCTCACTCTCTCTCCTTCCCCTCCCTTTCTTTCTCTCATTTTCTTTCCCTCTCTCCCCCCCAAGTGGGCGGGGCTTGGCTTGGCCCTGGTTTGTATGACATCATCCAGCAGTCGAGCACCAAAACATCTGAAAACTTCAGCGGGTGGTGCACCCCCAACCACCACAAACACACACACACACACACACACACGTACACACACCTTGCCGGTCCAGTCTGACCCGACCGTGTCCCTGCAGAACCTCTGCATCGAGAACGCCTGCATCGCCGCCCACGACAAACGAGGACGCTTCGCCACCATGTTCACCGTGGACAAGCTGCTGGCCCCGCCCACTGGGACCGTCATGGACGTGCTGAAGGCCGACGATCGCTTCAGGTACGCCAGGACACACACACACACTGGGGCAGCTGCCTGGCCGTATATGGACACACACCGGGCGTGTGAGGGTTCCTCACAAGGAGACTTGTGAAGATCGACTTAGAGCATGAGGGACAAGAACCACAACACACACACATGCACGCACACACACACACACACTCAGGACATCATGTGACCTCATGCTTTTATGCCTCACAATCAAAGATCTCAGAGTGTGCGTGCTTGTGTGTGTGCGTGTGTGTGTGTTCCCTCTAAGCGTCGGAGTGTCTCCGTCTGGCAGAGACACTCAAACAGTGCTGTGTGTTTACACTCTGGCTGGCTGGTCCACACACACACACACTGTTGTGATCTCCACAGTGGTTGCCTTGGAAACTCTGACCAAATGTTCCCCCAAACTGGTGCCTGGCGCCCCCTAGTGGTCAGACACTGACCTGCTCCGCTCTGTGACCTGCAGCATCCTGGTCGGCGCCATCCAGACCGCCGGCATGACGGAGCTGCTCAACCTGAAGGGGGCGGTGACCATCTTCGCCCCCACCAATGCTGCCTTCAATGCCATGCCGCAGGCTGAGCTCAACAGGCTGCTGAGTGAGACACACACACACACACACACTCCCAGCTGGGTTAGTGACAGCTTGGTGAAGCCAGGAGGGGGCGCTGTGGCGCTCTACTAACATCCTTCCCCCCCCAGGGAACCACCAGGAGCTGAACCGCCTGCTGAACCTGCACATGGGCCAGGGGCTGCTGGTGAGCGGCGGCGTGGGCTCCCACACCAGGGTCAAACCTCTGCAGGGAGACAAGCTGGAGCTGGGCGTGGTGAGTGCCTGGGGCAGGCTGCAGCGCCCTCTGCTGGACAGCAGGGGTAACACACGCACACTCGCTACAGCTAGCCATAAGATGCTATGATCCCCGACATCTCAGCAGCCCAATCGGGAGGCTTCAGGATTCCCACTAGCATGACATGGGACGACATGTGACCTCTGACCCCTGACTTCTGACCCTTTGCGTTAACATGTCACTTCCTGTTCCAGCGTAACTACACCGTGTACGTGAACAGGATCCCAGTGGTGGACAGCGACCTGATGGCGACCAACGGGGTGGTACACGCCATCAACGCCATCATCAAACCTCTGCGTGAGTCTGACGCCTCTGCTGTGAAGGCCCGCCGTGACCTTTGACCTCATGCTCGTGTCTCTGGAATTGCAGCTCCTAAAGTGGACAGAGAACAAGCAGACGGACCTGCTGCTCCTCTACGCACAGCTGCTGCCACAAGGGTGGGCACGCTTAAACACACACACACACACACACTTCCTGTTAAGATAGAAACTGAGATATCAGCTGAGCAAAGAGCGAGATGCGTTTACAGCAACCAGAGAGACAACAAACGCACAAATACAACAACATACAGACAGGGAGACACACACACGCACACACACACACACACACCTTCAAAGGTGAATTAACCTTTGGTCTCTTCTCACAGGTGGACGGCAAAGTCTTCAGAGACGGTGAGCCTCTCTCTTTCTCTCTCTGTCACACACTCGCAGGCGCGCACACACACACACATACACACACACACACACACACTGTCTGACTCCGTGTGTGTGTGTTTCAGATGATTTGTTCCAAAAGGTGATCAACAGCCGCTCCAGCAGAATGATGACACGCCGCCAGTGAGGTGGTGACGGAGGGGCGGAGCCATTAGAGACGCCGTGACTCTCCTCATCCCTCGCCAGCAGGGGGCGCCGCCCGCCTCAGTGTCCTGTGGATAAGCAGAACTGCTCGAGTCCGTCTCAAGGCGGCCACGCTGGCGTCTGTGTTGAAAGGCATTCTGGGTAAAGGCGGCACGGCCCAGGCTGGAGGCGGCGTCTCCTCACTCTTCTTCTCCTGTCTGCGGCGGTGGGCGTGGCCTGTGGTGGTGGGCGTGGCCTGAGGGGGAGGAGAGGAAACTTCTTCTCTTTATTTACCAAACGTGCCTTTTGTGTTTGTGGAGTTGTTTGTGCGACGTGTTCAAACCTTTCAAATGTTGTAAAGTCCACTCGGTGTGTGTGTGTGTGCGCGCGTGTGTGTGCACGGAGCATCAAGCAGAGTCAGTACATTGGCAAATAAATAAAATGTCCTTTTGTAGCTGCAGAGTTTGATTGATTTCGATTCACATCGAGAGGTCCAAAGTGCACTGACATGTTTTCCGGGCAAGGACTGATTCACACTTTCCCTCTCACACACATGTGATATATTACCTACCAGCAGGGGGCGCACTGCTCAGATAGGGCTGCTGGTGGCACCTCAAAACCTAAAAACAAACCAGCTGGAACACAAACAGTCTTTGATTCACTTTTAATAAATTTTCATTTGCATAAAATCATAAAATATTTGCACTCTGATTTGCACCCAAACACTTTCACCATTTCCCAACTTTCTGCAAAGATGTTCAAGAGGATTTAAAGCTAATTTCACATTTTGAATGCGATTTATTCACAATGAGCAAAGTTTTGGTCTGATTTCAAACCTGTCAAGAGTACAGCTAAAACACATGCACGCTCACACACACGTACACACACAGCGCGAGGCGGCACACAGGAGGCTGAGCGGAGGAGCTCAATTGAGTTCATACCTCCGCCAAGGCAGAGCCTCTGTGAGTCACTGCCAGCTGACCGACCTCTGACCCCCCGAGTCTGGCCCGGCCCGACCTCTGACCCCTGAGTCGGCTGCGTGCGTCTCTCTCCGTCTTCACGGTCCTCAGAAGTACAGTGGCATTAAATTGCGCAACAGCGCCACCTGCTGACAAAGCAGGGAGTGTGTGGAGTCCCGTGCAGTCTCGTGGGTGGTGACCTTTGACCCCGTGTGCAGTGTGACTGGTGACCGTGGGGATTTAAAACAGCGCGACAAAACCGCACAACTCCACCCGATGATTTGCGCACACGATCAAAGCAGAAATCTAAATTGTCTAACAGGCGCCAGCTGTGGAGCGCCACCCGCTGGCCGGCTGGGCTCAGGACAAGGTGGGCGCCACAGTCCAGCATATTCGGAATAATCAGAGACTAATTTTGTTTTCAGAAGTCAAGGCAATGTGCAGGATAAACCCCCCCTACCTCCCCCAAACACACTCAGATTGTGCTGGAGCTGGTCCCCCCAACCCCCCTTCCCTCAGGTTTCCCCTTTCCCCTGGGAGACATGGAGAAGAGCAGAGGCTCCCTGAGGGGCGTGGCACCACTGTCCACACCGTCCACACAGATATCACTGTCCTCCTCCTCTCCTCCTCCTCCTCCTCCTCCTGGCTGGGGACCCCTCCCCCACACCACCATAAGGCACTGAGCAGCTCACACAGTTTCTCAAAGCAGTGGGCGGGTCCGCCGTCGGACCTGCGACCAAGCCCCGCCCACCGCAGAGGGCTCCCGCCCCTCGGTTGGTCCCCGGATGTGCAAACGTTTGGGAAAAGAAAAGCAGCAAAGGCAGCGAGTGTGATGGAGGCCACGCGCGGCGGCGCCTAGCTCCTCGCCCTTTGCGAGTCTTTGGTGGACGCGGACGCTCACGGCTTGCCCACGTCCACGGTGATCATGGTGTACAGGTCCTCCCTCTCCACCTTCTCCACCCTGTAGGTGAGCGAGTTGATGCCGTCGCTGTTCATGGTGTCTCTGGTGTGAGCGATGCGGTTGAACCTGGACGGGGGACGAAAAGCACAGGCGGCACGTCAAGGGGACAGCACATGTACTTACTGCAAACTTATGTTATGATGTGGCGCTGTACAAATAAAATTTTTTATTATTATTATTATTATTATTTTATTATTTTTATTTATTTCTTTCTGAATACATAAGCTAGGCTAAACTAAAACGACATACAAGCTAACCTGATGTAAACCAATATAAATAAAAACCATATAAATTAAGGTAGAGTACACTAAAATGATGTACAATCTGGGCCAATGTAAGCCAATATGACATATGCAAAGCTTCTATCAGCTAATAAGACATATAAGCTATGCTACAGTAAGCTACTGATATATGGACTGGGCTAATATGAGTCGATATGATATTTAAGACATATAAACTATGCTAAGGTAAGCCATGATATGCAGGCTAAGATAAGCTAAGCTAACAGGCTATATGAGGCCTCTTACCTCTGAGGGTTCGGATCGTTTTTCTTGTCTCGTTCGTGCCGGATCATCCTGCACTTCCCGACCTCACCACTGGGGCGGGAGATGGACATTCCTCTTGACGAAAGCCTGGAAACACACACAGACACACACACACGGTGTAAAACCTCCAGCCAAATGTAGGTCGCCGACCTCCTGTGTTCCTAAACATCTCCCAGCTGCAGCGCTTCCCAGCAGGCCTCAGTGTGAGCCGCCTGGGCCGGGCCGGGCCGGGCCGGGCCAGGCCGGGGTGGGCTGGCAAGTCAGGGTCACACTCCAGCCCATGTCAGCTGATAAGCTGCTATCTGCACCACGGAATGTCAAGAATGCGGTGGTGGTGGTTCCTGTCGGCAGCCATAACGGGGGTCTGGAGGCGTGTGTGTGTGTGTGTGCGTGTGTGTCTCCCTCTCTGAAGATATCAAGGTGTGGGACCACATGCAGTCGTGCAATCACGATCATGGCTGGCCTCCCACGGGCTGGCAGCTCATCAGACGTGTGCCCACCCTGGCTCGCGCACTGCCCGCACTGCCTATCTGCATCCTCCCCCGAGCCGTGCTGGACAGAGCGCCCCCTGTAGGGGCTCGGCGAAGACGCAAACGCCAGCCCGTGAGCAAATTCCTGCTCTTCCTCCTCCGGGTGACAGGATGTCCTCCTCCCTCCCTGCCCACACAACTGTGTGTGTCTCAAGTCTGGGCCAAGTTCAGTATTTCTCACTCAGTACTACACACACACACACACACACTTGTTTCCGTGTTTACACTCGAGTTTCAGAGCTCCACAAATGTAGGACAACATTTCCAAGGAGTGTTAACGCACAAAATCTGTACAAACTGAGTGAACAAACTAGATCCCGACTCTGGATCTGCTCTCTGGCTCCCCCTGCTGGTCATACCTGTTGAAGATGTCGTCGTCCTCGCCCCCCCACCCCCAATAGTTGTTGGGGAAGCCGTTGATCTTCAGATACTGCTCCTTGCTCAGGGAGGACACGCCCCCAAAGTACTGATTATAGGGCAGCCTGCAGACCAGGAGAGGGGGAGGGAGAGAAAGAGAAGGGGGGAGGGAAAGAGAGACATCTGATGAGAGAAAATCTCACACACACACACACACAGTTTGCTCCTCCCTGAGGAGCACGATGGCATTCAGACGTTTCCTGTGTCACATTCATCCGATTGTCAGTTGCTACACCAAGAGAAGTTGAGTGTGTGTGCGCATGTGTGTGTGTGCATGCATGCGTGTGTGTGTGTGTGTGTGCACGCTCGTAAACAGGACATGGGAACTGACAGATGGTCTGAGTTCCAGGCGCCTCACACTTCCTCTGTGGTGTCAGTCAGTCAGCGCTTCCTTCACACATGCGCACAAACTCACACACACACATACACACACACACACACACGTGGCGGCGGCGGCTCACTTGAAGCCGAACTTGTCCATGGCGACCGACAGGTGCCTGGGCTGGCTGAAGCAGCGGTAGGTGTTGCGGTCGTCCATGGGGATGAGGTCCACGTCGCTGAAGACGAAGCAGCCGTAGTCGTACTCCTTCAGCGCCTCCTTGTAGCCGATGTTCAGCAGCTTGGCGCGGTTGAAGGTCTGGTCTCCGCCCTGAGGGGCGAGAGGGGCGGGGCTCAGCACCAAAACCATCCCCGGCAACACACACTCACACATTCACACACACACGTATTTACTCAGCCACCACAATCAGTCTGTTTCACTGTGTGTGTGTGTGTGAGTCTGATGTTTTGCTCCACTCAGCATTCTGAGGGCCCCCCCGATGCTCTGGGGACTCCTGATTGGACGCGTCCCTGAGCGGAGGACGTGAGGACGGCGCTGCCGGGGTCAAACAGCCGCGGCTGCAAAAAGCAGCATTTGGTTGCCGAGCGACCGGAGCCTGCCATCCGCTCGGGGACGCAGAGTCGACAAATATCTGCAACCTGCGGCGCCACCGGATCAGCGCGCGCTGCAATGCATCCTGGGAGACACGCGGCCCAGGGGAGGCGTCCCCCTGTCGCTGCTGCAGGGAACGTGGGAGTGTGTGTGTTCAGGCGTGTGTTCGGTCCTGTCGTCGGCGGAAGGTGTGGGGTCGGACGGTGGAGAAACAGTGTGTGAGCTCGGCAGCTTGTGAGGCGACAGCAGAGAATCAGAGCGAAGGAGAAGAAAAGCCCGAATTACCAGAAAAGGCTCCTGCTATTGGCCGAGAGCCAGCGGGAGGCGTGTCTCCGCTCGTCCAGTCAGAAACAGCCGCCCGATGATCGACAGACACGCCTGACATGCAAAGGGT
>OMPJ01039972.1:9098-22435 GCA_900312935.1 Carapus acus | reverse complement strand
GGTGGGGGGCAAGGCCAGTGTGTGTGTGCGTGCATGTGTGTATCTGTGGTGGAGGGGGGGTTGCACACTTCATTGGCTGGGACGAGCTGGTTAATTTGCTGCAACTTTAATTTGCATGAATTTGAAAAGACAAGAAACTAATTGACGTGAGATAGTCGTGTGTGTGTGTATGTCCACGGAGGGGAAACTGGCAGAATGTGGGTAGTGATGGTGGTGGTGGTGGTGGTGGGGGGTTGTCTTTTGTTCAAGGATCTTCACAATGGAACAAACTTTAATTGCCAGAGTGGAAAGTCACTTTCCTAATGGAAATTCAAACGCCTCCCCTCCCTCACCTCCACACACACATACACATCCACACACAACTTCATGATTACAAAACGCTGCAACCAGTTCACTCACTACATCTTTTGACGCGTCCACCGTGTATGTTAATGGACGCACACACACACGCACACACGTGAATAATTCTGTCCCCACTTCCTACATTCAGCCTAAATTTGCACGGGACAATATTGTCGTCACATTTCCAAACTCGTTGATTGCAAAAAGTAGGGATGTCCGATATTGGCTTTTTTGCCGATATCCGATATGCCTTTCAATTTACCGATACCGATGACAGCAGATACCGATATGTGTGCCGGTAAACGCTTCAGGAGCGTATAGGCACTATTTCGGCATAACGCAAGCATTTTTTATTTTCATTGTTTTTTATTTTATAGGTTTTAAAGCCAAAAAATCCGATACCGATATTACATTTTTATGCTAATATAAAAATTGTATTTTTTAGAGATTAGACATCTCTAATCTTAATGCGTCAGTTTGAACACCTAACAAATACAGAAAGATTTATTTTCTGTTGGTTATTGTGACAGTGGAGAATGCATGTCTGACATCAGGATCTGAATATTGTGTCTAAGCATTATGTATATTTTACATTCCATTTAACAGTGTCCCGTTGAATAGATAATCGCATAAATAAATCACGAGTAAATATGAATGTACAGTAAATCATCCAAGAGTAACAAATCACAGCGAGATCCAGAGTGAATTCTCATTTTCTTCACTTCTGCATGTGCCACCAAAAGCACATTTCCTCACAGGTGGAGTTTGGGGTTGAATTTAAATCACATCATGCAAATGTGCTCAATTACGCTCAATCCTGGCTGCGACTGTTAGCAGTGCCTCGGAGCTGCGGCGAGGACGAGGGGGACGTCTCTCTGCTGAAGGTCTCCGTCTCGTCCCTCTGGTCTGGTCAGCGCTTTCCCCTCCCTCCACCTGCGGGGCTGGCCGAGCAATTTCCAGCCGTCTCCCTGACGACCGAGCGCCACATCCGGGCCCTCTCCTTACCCGGGCTGGCGGTGATTAATCCCGACTCTTATTAGAGTGATTTATGTGCGACAAGATAAAGGGCAGATATTAAAATTTGCTTTACAGCTGCAGAGACAGCAGCGATATTTAGGGGGCCATTTCCTGTTGACCTTCGCTGGACAATCAATGTCTTTTCTGGATTCTGCCACATGTCTCCCACACATGGCTGCCACGGGTTGGGATTTATTTACCTCTCCTCCGCTAACTTGGGTGTGTGTGCTGAGAATGAAGAGTGTCCCGCATTTTCCGTTGCAGATGCATGAACCTTCTGCATCCGATTCCTCATTTGCAGAGGAGGGGTTACAGGTTCAGTGCTTTGCCTAAAGGGAGGCCTCAACCTATGGATCCATGGTTGACTACTCTCCCCTCCTTTGGGAACATTTTGTTGTCACTGCGATACGCGTGTGAGACACTGAAAAGTGTGTTGTATAAAGATAGATCTCATTTTGTATCCCATAGAAGCGTCATTATTCCGTTTCAAAATGAATCTTTCTCCTGCTCACTTCTACATTATGAGGTCATAATTTTGTAATTCGAGGCTGAGTGATTCCGATCATTCATGAATTATCACAATCTTAATCAAAAATCCTTTATTAAACCTGAGGTAATATTACAGCAGCTCCATGAAGTATAGATAAAATATCAAACTGCATAATATTACCATATTAATGCAGGTTTAAGTATGAACGCGATTACGTACAATTCAAATACAAATTTAAGTCATTAGAATCAACTTTTTATCAAAGGCAGTAACCAGGCACTGTTCCACTTTCATGTTCCCACAGTTTGAATTGTTGCGATTTCCCCAGGAACTCGTGCACAAGCTAAAAACTAGCCGAGCTGAGGGTTTGCATGTGTGTAGAGGGCAAGGTGCCAATCGGGTGGTATGGTTTCATTTAGATATTATCGGCCCAATATTAGCATAAAAATGTGATATCGGTATCGGATTTTTTTTGCTTAAAAACAAATACAATGCTTACGTTGCACCGAAATAGTGCCTATGCGCTCCTGAAGCGTCTACCGGCGCACATATCTGTATTGGTAAATTGAGTTGGACAATATCGGCATATCGGATATCGGCAAAAAAGCCAATATCGGACATCCTTAGTTTTATTCCATGTTGCCAGACTCTAAACGCCTCACTGCTGCTCTAGTCGTTTCATGATTGGCTCACTCCTGCCCCTAAGCGCAAGTTAGCACTGGGCAACACAAGGGACCAAACAAGTCCCATCCCACCCTCTTCATTTGGGACTAAGAATAAACTAGCCATTCACAAGTTTAAAAGCAAGACTCAAACCAGAGATGCACGGAATATCAATGCAGCTCCCAATGTCAAGCCAAATCTGAAGGAGGCAGCACAACTCCAGCTACGAACAAAAGCCAAGAAGTGAACAGGCAGCCTACACGTCAAAACAGGCCGAATCAAACTCGGCAGTAAAACCCGTCTAGACCAGAAAGTTTCTGGAGAAGTGTGGACAATTTGTCATGCAATACTGTCAGAGAGATCCCATATTCAAACAATATGTAGTTGGAAGGAAAATATGTGTGCAGTTAACTGCAACTCATTTGAAATATTCCTCTTCCACTACCCAATTAGTATCAGTTTGGCTGCATCAGGTTCATCACCAAGCCCATCATGGAAAGTCAGGTTTGGTGTTTGTATTCAGATTTCACGTGTAACAGCAGCAACTCATTCCAATTGAACAATTGTCCACGAAAGCAAGCTGAGCTAGTTGCTCCATTCTGATGAACATATTTGGGGGCAGAATTCAAACAGTGACTCAACTGAATTCTTACCTGCCATAGGTTTCCATTTTCAGATAAAGTTCCTCAGACTGCAGAAGCCCTGTCCCGCAAGCTTAAGAAACCAAATGCACAATTTGACACATTGACTGTGCTGGCGGTTGGCGTCAGAACTTTATTCAGCATGTGAAAGTAGTTACATCATGCAGTGAAGTTACTTTTGCACATTCACGTCAATTTGGAAACGGGTAAATGTCCCATTCAGTCACATCAGTCTACAAGAAACGTTTTAACCTTGGTAAATCAAGTTCTGTAGAATTCTGGACAGCTGCAGGGGGACACTTCAGCACACACAGCAGGACACCCAGATCAAAACTCCCACCAGGACTCGAACCTGGTACTTCCCCGGGAGGGAGGGACGTGTTACCGGGATACACCATGGGAGTGGGCGGGAGGGGGGTCACTGCTGTGCTGCACCTGAAATGGATTGGAGAGGCGATTAGCTAGTCAGTCAACTAGAAGTGATCAATCTGCCTCCAATTACTCTCACCTGCTTCTCCAGCGTGGGGGCCTTTGGGTCGTTTGTCTTGGTGCTGGGGCGTCCATTACATGGCACGGAGATCAGACGTTTCCCGCTGAGGAAACGTACCGAGCCAAGATGGTGACCGTCGCGGCGAGTAAAATTCGTGCCAAAATTAGTCCAAAAATTGTGCCAAAATTGTGCCATACAAAGTCATACCGTTTTGTTCAAGAGCATGTCAACATCACAACCATTCGCCAAAAGTCAGTTTGGGGTCATAAGATTTCACAAGCCACCTTTAGCATGAATACCTGCTCAAAAACAACTGCCATTTCCAAACACCATTAGATGCATTGCGAAGCGAGAGCATGAGGAACCAAACCAGCACAGCAAAAACACAACAGCATCTCAAAACTCAGGTGACAACTCCAACAGTTTCCACTGCAGCATCAGCATTAATAGCGGCGCTTTGGTTGGGCGCGGCGAGCCGCACGCAATCAAAGCGCGGTGAAACAAAAGTGGTCCTACCATGAGTTGACAGTCTGGAAGAGGACGAGGGGAGGGCGATACCGGGTTTTAAGCACCTGGCTGCACCATCGCTAATGAGGGGGGGGCGGAGAGAGTTTGAATTCTTGGCGGGAGATTTTTGCCTTATGAATGACACTGAGACTGTGAGTGTAACAAACACTTTTTCATATACTGTCCAATTTATGGACCGTGTGACTTTTTGCATTTCAACAATGCTTCGGCGGGATGCCCCCTGTACTGTTGGTACAGTCCACCTTTACCACGTGATCACCACACCGGTTATCGACTATCTATACTTAAATTGGTAAACGATACTGCCACATAATGTATCGATCCCACGGCGAGTATGTGCAGGGCTGGGACTGCGGTTCTTATAAAGATACTTCAAAAACTATTACGAGTAGAGGGCGCTTCATCAAACGCGTAATTTAAAATGAATTTTAATGCCATTTGGATGTTTTGGGATATCCGTTTTGCTTATTCATGGATGAAATACCTACCGGCTCCAGTAAAACAAATGGAGAATGCTTGTTCGAGGTGTGTGTTTTCCGCTTAGCTCCATTTTCTGTGATGGAGTAAAGAGGATCAGTTATTAAAATTTATTCAGAAATTAATCAATTGCATCTCATTTTATTAAGTTGATATGAGGAAAATCTCTCTGTCTGTGTCTCTCCCTCTCCCTCCCTGTATGAGTCCCATCCTCAGAGTTTGGAGAGAGATGGGCTGCCCAGAGAGCTCCAGAAGTTAAATGCCTTGCTCGAGGACAATTCACCGTCAGTGAATCTACCGGTTCCTGAGGCAAACTCCAGAATTCTGCGGTTCTTCACCGCCAGCTCAGCCTCCTCCTCCTCCTCCTCCTCACCAGGTAAACAGTCCTGCCTTCTTCTATCCTACCAGCAGGGGGGAGCATCCTTGCCCGCACCATCTGCCCCGGTGGGACCTGAGGACTCCCTCCACCCCTACGCTGCATTCATTCATGTCCTTCCAGTAAATAATTTCAAGCAAATCCCAAATCTCTGGCGAGCCTCCACGATAGATTAAATCCAAACATTACGTAACCCAGCCTGGATAAATGTGCTGTATCGCTCGCTGGACAGATCTGAGCCCACCGGACACCAACACGTGGTGAACACACTCACTCACCGCTTGCTGTAATGGCGTTAAACACTCCACAGTGTTCAGCCATTACGAAACTCTTTTCCATGGCTGTAAATATTACAGGTCATCATCATTTATTTCACACAGCCGCCGTGTAAGCTGAGCAGAATTCATCATCCTCTCACTTTCCTACCAGTCGCTCTGCCAACAGAGCAGCGGCACTTACACACTGGGGCGTTAAGGGCTTAGTGCCTTGCTCGTGGGCACCTTGACAATATACAAAATGGGACAAGAGGCTTCTTCTCCATGAAACACACACACACACACACACACACACATATACACACACACAGAGCTATGTTTATCCCTGTGCCAGCTGTGACTTTATTGTCCAGGTGTGTGTGAGCATGTGCGCGCCTGGGTACGTGTGTGTATGTGTGTGTGCGTGTGTATGTGTGAGGTTTACACATTCTGAACAGTAGATGCCTTCTAAGCCCGTGTGAGCCGCGGTAGGTTCAGCTTCTCCATCTGTGATTTATGTTGGGATGGAAAGATTGCGACATTGCAGTTTGTGTCCTGTGTGTGTGTGCGAGTGTGTGTGTGAATATGTGTGTGTCACACCAGTACGAGGACTATTTACGCCCTTGGTAAAAATAAGATGCCGATGTCCATGCTGAGACGAGCACTCGGTGTTTACAGCAAACTACCCGCGAGGTTCTCTGATGGGTTGCATGACCTTCTGTGGTTGTATGGCAAGGACGTTTGTAGTATTACTACCCCGATCGTGTATTTTGTGTACTGGGGGTCCCACTCGGTGAGGCGCCCCAGATTAATTCTGCGAGAGGAGGTGCAGTTGGAGCAATATGGCTCTGGGTGCCTTGCTCAAGGGCACACAAATGTCCAAATACGGGGTTGGGAAATATCAAATTATCACTCCCATGTTTGTCACACACACACACACACACACACACACACACTCACACACACACTTTGATGCTTTGCCTGGAGGGATCTAGGGCAACTGTTTGTGGAACAACCGGCAAATGTATTGATTATATGTCTGAATAATGACCGATTTCATTAACGTTGCAACATGATAGTCATTATTATCACAATAATAATTATTACCACATCACATGGCAGCGCTGCTCCCATTTGCCCTCAATCATCTCATTTGCGCTGCACTCTGGAGGTCATGTGATGTTTTTATACACTGTTGGTGTAAAATAATAAATGAGACGTATCCAGCTGTTTCCTGTCAGCCATTACTGCTCCGTCTGTGCAGGGGACTGAGAGGAGAGAGAGGAAATAGGACGCAGAGTCGTCAGGACTTGGGCCAGAGCAGAGAAAGCGGAGGAATTCATTCATTCATTCATTCATTCATTCATTCAGTCAGTCAGTCAGTCAGTCATCCATCCACCCATTATCGATTCATTCGCTCATTCATTTATTCATTCATGTATTCATCCATCCATCCATTCATTCATCCATTTGTCCATCCATTCATTCATTCATTCACTCATTTGTTTGTGCATCCATCCATTCATTCATCATCCATTCATCCATTCACTCATTTGTTCCTACATCCATCCATCCATCTATCATCCATTCATTCATTCATTCATCCATTCACTCATTTGTTCCTGCATTCATCCATCCATCCGTCCTCCTATTCATTCATCCATCCATCCATCCATCCACCCACCTTTACATTCATTCATTCATTCATTCATTCAGTCAGTCAGTCAGTCAGTCATTCATTCATTCATTCATTAATTCATCCACCCATTATCGATTCATTCGCTCATTCATTTATTCATTCATGTATTCATCCATCCATCAATTCATTCATCCATTTGTCCATCCATTCATCCACCCATTCATTCATTCATTCATTTGTTTGTGCATCCATTCATTCATCATCCATCCTTCCATCCATTCATCCATTCACTCATTTGTTCCTGCATCCATCCATCCATCATCTGTCCACCCATTCATTCATCCATCCATCCATCCATCCATCCATCCACCTTTACATTCATTCATTCATTCATTCATTCATCTACATTCATCTAGAGCAGGCTGAGTTGAAGGTGCCGCGCCTTGCTCAAGGGCACCAGCAACCCTCTGGATTCTAGACCAGAGTCTTTAGGCTGTGAAAGCCAAAACTGTGACACATGGGCACATTTGGACTGTGGTGCCGTGCTGCAGCTCGGCGTTCTGAAAGCCCAGAGTTTGACTTTTCATCAATTGTGACGGTATCTTAGCGCGGCTGCTCGGAGGAGGGAAGAGCAGGTAGTGCGGAAAACGTTCCCATTCCCGCCGCTCAGACAGCCACTGCCTCCCAAACTGCCAAAAAGTGAGACAGTGGAAACTTCAGCTCTAAAATCCTGCAGACAGGCGGCGTCAATCAGGGAAACACTTTCACCCGAGTGTGTGTGCGCGCGCGCGTGTGTGTGTGTGGCAGCTCGTAGACATAAACACCATAGATGTGCTGCGCCGCCCTGTGAAAATGCAGCGATGCAGCCCTGAATCGCGCCGGAGCTTCATCAGCTGTGCAAACCGTTTTAAATTTCCGATAATGGACATTTTTCCAGACAGAGTTTCAGCATTCCGGAGCACTTATCATACTTTTTTGTGCCGTTTTACTGGCATGCCTAACTTTGTATAAATACGTTGTCTGAGTTGCGACTGGTTGAGTTTTGCTTTACCGAAGTCGTTCTGATCAATTTAGTTGTGGTTAAGTCGTTAAATCTGTGAAACATAACCTCTTCCTATCTGTGAACACCACACACACACACACACGTGTACACACACTCTCTCTCTCTTCCGGGTGAAACCGTTCCTCTACCTCAGTACATAAACGTTGAATGCAAACGAGTCGTCTTTCTTTAATTTGGCTCCGTCATAAAGCTGTTAAACTGTTTGTTTGACTTTGGAGTAAAACTCTTTTTGCCCATAAAACACCGGGTTCAATAAGACTCACATTTAAATGCGCAAACCGTATTTTATTTGGCGATTAACTCTCCTGCCGTCCAATATAAAGCGAGTACATCACAGCTCGTAAGCAGACGGGGACAAAGTTTGTGTGAGATGCTTTATAGCTGCAGCGGCTTTAAAGACTGGGAGCTTTGCATTAAGGGTGAGGCTGAGGGGCCCACCTGAGATATTTATTGATTATAAATGTCAAATTTCATGATGAAGCGGCTTCATTCACAGAGGGTTTACGTTTTGCTCCGGGGGAACATTCCTCCCTGTTTGCAGTCGCTCCCTAGTTAAGCAATGCTTTATATCGCCCCGCGTTTAAACAGTTTACAATACGGCAGGAAGATTGTAAACAGGTGCTGCAGCCATGGCTGTGCGAGTGTGTATGTGTCAGTGTGTGTGTGTGTCTGTGTGCGCACATGTGTGTGTTTGTGGACTTTACCGTGAGATGAAACAATGCACGCTGGAATTTGTTTTGTCCTCAAATGTGTCTTCCTTCGTTGCAATGGTCACATCACATCACACACACTTACACACACACACACATATACATATTCATATACACACACGGTCAATCCAAACCATCATTTCATAATCCAGCTGCGTAATTCAACTGCCGGAAAGTGAACTGCGAGAATTTGCTGAATTACTGAGCTGTCAGTTTCGTGTATGCAAACTTATTTACAGCATATATGTTTGCTTATTGAGTATAAATATTTATTTTGCAACTGTCGTTTCAAGAAAAAGTTTGGAAATTGTTAGGTTTTTGCATTTATTGTTCACAAAATGCCAGAATAACCCAAAAAGTTACTATGGCTGGACTAATGATTCCCATAACTACATTCATCAATATTTCTATTTTTAAACTGAGGTTTTAACATTCCAGAGGTCAGAATGGGAAAGCAAGCAGCATAGATATCAGATTTACTGTATTGGCCAGCAGGTGATGCTAATTAAGTAATGAAGGCAGCCGTTGTTGAAAAGATACAGGATTGTTGTTTCTGCGCACAAACAGTGGACCTTTTTTTTTTTTTTTTTTTTTTTTTTTGTAGGTCAACACACTCTATAGTCCAGGAGAGAACGCTCGTACACGGCGCTCAGATTCTTTTAATCACACGGGAGAGCGTATCGAATTTCAGGCCGAGCCTGCGCACACAGATGCGGTAATGGCGGCTCGGTAATTTCGGAGGAATGTTTATTTTCTCTGGCTCTGCTTTTGCCTCTTTGTTTTTTTATATACAAGCCGGTGAGAGATCAATTCTAATCATTCAAAATCGGTGGTGATAACAGCGACGGAGGACTCGGACTCCGTTTACATCAGCTGGCATGAATGCAGGGTTTCTGTTGTACCTCCACATCGATAAAAGCCACGAGAAGACCCAGCTCAGCTGTCGGGGAGAGCTCTGTCGCTACATAGCGTCAGAGAAACACAACAAATCCTCAGACTGCCTTTGTACGATTCTGATACACACTCACGCATAACCTCAAGAAAATGGATCATAGAAATATAGTTATTATGGCAGAAATGATAAGAAAACCCTGCAAATATCGCAAGCTGGTGTGTTATGAGCTGCAGAGACGTGCATTAAGTGACGACGGTCGATGTTAGCAACGTCTGCGCGGGGAGGAGATAGTACTCAAGTATGTGCAGTAAATGTGTTGCAATAAAACACAGGCTAAGTTCCCCCTGTGCAGGCTAATGGGTAGATGTCCTCACACACACACAGATGAATACCAATGTGGTGCATCCGACTGTGTACCACCAGCACTGAGAGGATCGTGTACGCGTTCCATGCTGTCTTCTGTGTCCTGTTTCGTCTCCATCATATTTTTGTACCTGTCCAGCTGCACTCCGCTCAGGTGCTGCAAATTAATTGCAACATCTGCGTCACGTCACGCTGTACTGACACAGTTTCTCGTTCCTCATCTCTTCGCTTTTGTTTTGGCGAATTTGTTGGACATCCAGATGGTCGCCGAAGCAAAACAGTCCCACTACCTGGTTATGTTGCCGCAAACCAAAAGGAAAACCTCTGATTTTTGCCCGGGGTGAGATTTCAGTCTCTACTCGTGGTAACGAGCTGTTGGACCGAAAAATGTTTTCCTCCATCCCGCCACTCGCACCGGGTGTGTGCCGAGGCTCTGAAACACTGCGTTTCACTCTCCGTCACACTCTGAATTTCACTCTCTGGCGAGGGAACCGGCCTGTAAACTGGCTCTAAATATTATGAAAGACGCCGCCTACGTTTCCTGCGTATCCTCGTTTTTACCCTACATGGACGCTGTCCAGCTGTCCTGCCAGAGATGTTTATCGAATTTCGGGATGCTTCATCCCAGGTTGGCCAGTGAGGATCCGTGGGGGGGCGCATGGGAGGTGAACAAAGACCACGTCTGTCTGTCACACCCGGCCTCGCATGATCCCAGCAGGGAGTTAATCCAGATTCCCCTCGGCTCATAACCTCAGAAATGCAGCGAGCTGCAGGAAACCTGAACCCGGCTCAGAATTCCCTCTGCTTTCATTTCTCGCTGCATCTTTAATAAAGCCTTGGAGAGAGATCATGCCTCAACATTGGACGTGTCCTCTTAACTTAAGGGAGCATTTAGGGGTTCCATATCTTGCCAGGTCCGCCTTCAACGCCTTACAGGGGGACGATCAGGCGAACTCGGGACACGAGGAACATAAGATCATGAGATCCACCAACAGCGGCAAAGTCCGCTCCCTTGGACATCAGCCACTAGCAAGAGGTCCAGGGGGGGCCTCCATCCTGGCACTTACAGGGACGTAGATCAGCTGGGACGAAGACTTTGTCCCAAACTGTAGAACTGAGGGAAACCTAGAAAATTTCTCCGACTCCTCAAGAAGATCTAGGACCAGGACTCACACCTCTTCTTGAACCAAGAGGAGGACATGACCGTTTACTAAGAATTGGTCATGTCCCTCCACCAGCTGAAATAAAGAGTTTTGTACTGCATAGAGAATCGTTGTCGGCAGGATTCGAACCTGCGCGGGGAGACCCCAATGGATTTCTAGTCCATCGCCTTAACCGCTCGGCCACGACAACCCTGCTGATGCTTTCATAACCCAACCAGGTTCCCGTCAGCCCATCATACCCCTGTAATGATGGACGCCTGTAATAGACTCATTTGTCCCCAGTCGACTTTCTCTCTCTTTCCTGTTGTTCTTTGTTTACGTCCTGTTACACTCAAACCGTCTGACAGCCGGAGCCAAATTCCTGCTGCGCAGATGTTTGCTCAGTGAAAGCGGATTTGGGTCTCTGACGCGGCTGTTTCGCAGTGACTCCAACTCGTCCCTCCCAGCGTCCAACATCCCCCGGTCTCAGATGTGCGGCGCGGCGCCCCCTGCCAGTGTTATGATCGCTAATCTCCCCACATGTGTCGCCGTCACTGTTCAGTGCAACGCGTCAGCTTGATTTCTGCAGCGCGTTTCATCTCGGCGCTGCCAAGCGGGCCGGGCTTTCTGCTGACGCCCCCCGTTGGGGATCGTATGATGCTCTTGTGAAGCTCCGTAATGTCTTGCACATGGCTGCGGGGCCGAGCTCCAAACTTGGAGTTGAATGGTGTTTTTGTTCGACGTGTATCCTCCCGAGGAGCCCCAGCCAGCCAGCGCGGGGCTGCTGTGAAACCAGCCTGTCAAGATGTCCGCAGAGGCCCCGTGCCAGGACACCCCAGCGGGCACGTCCTGCCTGCCAGGCGCCCATCTACAAATAATCCGACTGTGGGCGGAGGTCTGGGCCTGATCCACCAGCCTGGGCCGCCACAAGCAGGCCAGAGAGTCCTGCCAGCGCGATGGAGCGTGAAAAATGGGCTCTAATCAGCCTTTACGAGGCTTTAGATAATGTAAACAAGTCCCCGTCCTCACCCTAAATCCCTCACGTCCGACTCCAAGCCAAGACCGAGTCCCCGATTCCCCCGAAAAATGACCAGATAGTGTGTGTAATGTCTCCGCCTGACAGCTTATCAATGCAACATCAGGCAAAGACGCACAACGCGACGGGAGATAAAAGTCACTTTAAACAAGTCAGATGGCGCAAAAGGGAGATTTTATCTGCCGCCGCGATTCGGTGGAGGCGGAGGAGTGAAAAACGACTTGGCCCAGTCGCAGCAACGCAGCGAAGGAGTCTGAAGGCCCAGTGCCCCACTTAACATTGCAGGGGAGGATGAGTCCAGTAGGGGGAGCTGTTATCATCAAACCAGAGGGTTGCTGGTTAAATGCCAGGCCCCTTGGAGAACATCCAAGAGTCCTTGAGCAAGGCACTGGTAGATGGGTAGATACTGAACCTCCGCACTTACCAGTACCCACCTGGTAGGTAGGGAGGTACTTTACCTACCTACCTACCTACCTACCTACCTACCTTCCAACCTAACAATGCCTTGTTCAAGGACTATTTCCTCCCAGCGTCCAACATCTTCCTACCTATCAATGAGCAAGGCACTGGAGGTTAGTAGTGGGTAGGTAGGCAGGTAGGTAGATGGTAGGTAGGTAGGTAGGTAGGTACAGTAGGTAGGTAGGTACTTCATCTTCCTACCTGAAAGTGTCTTGCTCCAGGACTGAACCCCGACCTGCAAATATGCTGAGCAAAGGGTTGTTTGGGTGCCCTCTCTCTCCTCGAGAATTAATGGAGTGTATCAGAAAGTATTTTTCCCTCTGACGTCTATAAAATTTCTGCAAGGTCAAGGTTGGACTTGTTCTATGTTGCAGGACCCCAGTGTCAAATGCTTCACGCATTCTACATACAATCTCCATTTATTGTTCGTAACGTCCATAACTCTGGGCTCTATGGCTTCATCTTCTATCATCTCTCAATTCTTCTATCATCTCCAATCAGAGGCGGACGTGCGAGCCATCAGCCGCCGTGGGCCCCGACGCCACGAAGCCTTCACATTCTCGTCCCGGTGCGACCACGGCGCCTCACCGTTCCCGTGGTAAAAAAGGTGACGCACAGGCCCCAAAGCCGTTCGCTCAGGCTGGAAATTGCTTGCAGACAGTGAAGCTAACCGCAATCAGTCAGTGTAAACAGCGGGAGAACACGGCCGGTGCGCGGGCCAGGCCGCACGCAGCACTTACATAAACGCCTAC
>OMPJ01039970.1:3112-20623 GCA_900312935.1 Carapus acus | reverse complement strand
GTCTGCCAGGCAGAGGCGCTGGGACTGAGGGAGTGGAAGAGAGAAGGAGAGAGAGAGAGAGAGAGAGTGTCGGCGTAGGCGTGAGACCTCCCCTGCTCGTGGCCCTCAGAACGCCTCAGGCTACTGCTGGAAAGCACCGAGGCGAGTGAAGAAGAGGAGGGAGCCGTGTTGCATCACAGATCAGGAGCAAAACTGAGGAATCATCCTCTGAAATCCACTGAGCTGGCGCCCCGGCTGTATAAGATGTCCGTCACACCTGCTAAGAGGAGCTTTTCTGATATCGCTCTGATGGTTTGGGTGACATTCTGGAGATCTTACTGATTTATTCCCTTATAGATAGTGGTTTGTAAACAGAGGTTCTGTCCAAGAGACAGGAGGCTGAGCTGGAGGTGGCAGAGATGAAGATACCGAGGTTTTCTTTGGGAGTAACCACATTAGACTGGATAAGACATGAGACCATAAGAGGGACAGCTTAAGTGGAGAGATTTGGGGAGAAGGTCAGAGAGGAAGATGGAGATGGTTTGGTCACGTGTAGAGGAGAGAGTGGATATATTGGACAGAGGGTGTTAGAAATGGAGGAGGAGGACCACAGAGAGGGTTGGTTGATGTAGTTAAGGAGGACATGAGGACAGTGGGGGTGAATCAGTGGATGATTGAAGGGACAGAGAGAGGTGGAGACTCTGCAGTAGGGAAATAGAGGAACAAGGAGAACATTATTCTTCCAATAGTCTTATAGAAGAATTGATTTAATGGTTTAAAAGACAAAAAGGAAAGCAAAGACACACAAATTCAGCATCATGTTTGATTCTTCAGCCTCTTTATACTGTATGTACAAAATCCAAAGTAAATGTGCACATTTGTACTTCATTAAATATGACACCATAATATGACATCCCACCCCAGAAGCCTGGTGTGCACAGGATTCTGACACAAAGGATAATTAAACTATAAATATTCCAACCTTTAATCGTAACAGTAAGTGCTAAAATGTCTCAAGAGGATAGATTCTCTAATTAGTGTCATTCTGGCTCCCCTTATGTCACAGGCCCGGTGGCCAAATGCGGCCCGCTGCATCACTTTATGTGGCCTCCAAGCGCTTGAATGACTTTCAGTATAAGTCTCCTTCACTTCAACATGCAAACTACATCTCCCAAAATGCACCTGGATCCTGTTACTGGTAAACTGACGCAGCTGTGCCCCGACGAGAAACACGTTTTATAAAATGTCAGTTTGTCGAGAAACACCAAAGAGGAGCATGTGAGGAAACCAGGTTGTTGACTTGTTGATTGATTGTTAACTGATGATTGTTTATTAATTCAGGTTTCTTTTCCTGATAAAATTCAAGGAGGATCTGTGATATAACAACCCTAATTCTCACCTTAACCTGACATTTTTTTAACATCCATGCAAATGGAGTATTTGCAAGTTGAATAGGTAAAAAATTGTTGATATTAGATATTTATTATGAATTTGACATTAGATTACATTTATACCTCCTTAATGGTTGCCATTGACATCTGGCCCTCGAGGGCCACTGCCATGCTGATGTGGCCCTCAGTGAACATGAGTTTGGCACCTCTGCCTTATGTGGTATGAAGATGTAACACGTCAACAGCTTGATTTCTCTGAACCTGGCAACCCCCGGCGTTAGGACTTAGAACCTAGCCCAGCGAATCTGCTGGCACATTGATTGGCTGAAGTAAAGTGTTTACTCAGTAACTCCCCAGCCCCCGTGGGGTGAAAGAAGCCCCTCTTCCTTTTCTCTCCCGCATTACGGACGCCTGGCTGCACTCCTTCCCCTAACAAAGCCCCCTCCCACTCTCCCTCTCTCCGCAGGATGACACCGAGCCCTACTTCATAGGAATATTCTGTTTCGAGGCAGCCATTAAGATCATCGCCTTGGGCTTCGCCTTTCACAAAGGCTCCTACCTTCGCAACGGCTGGAACGTAATGGACTTTGTGGTCGTCCTCACCGGGTGAGTCGGCCGCCCGCTGGATGGCACTGGGAGAGACGGGAGTCACAAGCCAGAGTGGTTTTCTTTATGAGCGTGTCTGTGTACATGTGTGTGAGTATATGAAAGATTCTGTGTGAGTGACCTCCATCTTTTGGCTTGTTATGCTCTATTTGTGCACCCACATGAAAAATAAGACGAGAAGTCAGCTCCACACTGATGGGCCGACCAGCCCACTTGAACAGCTGATCGTCAGCTGATGGGTGTGGCTTAATTTAGCCAATGTCCACGCCCAAGCATGGAGATGCTCTTTGTGTGTCTTAGTATTTTGTGTTGGAGAAGCGTAGCAGCACATCAGACAGTGGTTTTGCGACAGGCGCCCCCTGGTGGCCCATTTGAACCACGCAGAATATCAAATGGGACTTCCAGGTTCTCCGGCTGATACTTGGATGTACTGACCCCTTGTGTGTTGCCTTGAAAGCACCCAGACGACAAAGAGGAGAAAGCGGATTAGTGTGTGTGTGTGTGTGTGCGTGTGTGTGTGCGTGCACGTGCACGTGTGTGCATGTGTGTTTTCTGGCTGATTCTGTATTTCGGTCTTTACGTAAACGTGCTGCGATGGTTTTATAGCGTCTTTTCTTCTGCTCATCTTTATTGGCTCCCCCATTTGCTGACACAGCTGGATAAAAATCATTATGTGGCGTGCGCGTGTGTCTGTCTGTGTCTATGTGTGCGGTTGCCTAGCAACCACTCAAGATAATGCGCTTTGCTGTCATTTAGCCGTTTCTGCATTTCAAGCTGCGCAGGCTGTTTTAGGATGTACGCGGCAGCCACGCTGAGTCACAGTGGCTCTGAGCAGTTTGCAAGTTTACATGGCGGCGAAATTGCAGAGCACTCAGTCCCCCACATCAATTGATTTTTGCTGTTGTTATTATTCCAGGCTTTATGTTGATCAGCGGCAACCTGGCAGAAATCATAACGAGCGTTAGTGACCTGGTTGTGCATTAGCGGTGGAGAACAACCTGAGATTCCTTGAATGTCCTTGTTCCTTGGAAACACTACCTTCTGATGTTGTGTACCTGGTGGCGTTGCAGCTTGGAGCTCAAGTTACACAGGTTAAGGAGTTGCTGAGTATTGGACGCTGAAACTCACGCTGAAACTCACTGTAACTGCACTGTGTCCGAGTTTCTCCTCAACCAAAGATCAGAGCAGAAAATAGATGGGGCGATAGATAAGTGGAGGCGACTGAGAGCGAGCGTGCGAGGCTGATGAGGAAACTGGATGAAGGCGGACTTTCTGCTCCCAATTTGCAAAGACATCAGTCTCCAATGAAACAAATCCTAAGAATGGCTAGTAATCTGTCACCAGTGATCGAACTGCAATTCTATTGATTCCTTACAATCCAGAGAGGGAGAGGGAGAGAGATTAAAACATTCACCTCAGCTCTATTTTTCACTTCTCGTCACATAGATCGATGCCAAATCTTTCCCTCGTCATCCACTACGCCTTAAATCGGTTGCGGCCCTCTGCCACGTCGCCGCGACGACTTGGGGCCAATCTCCCTGACACACTATCGGACCCGAGTGAGCTGCTTTAAGTGATGTCGTGGCTGCAGGCGGACGCGAACCTTTAATCTGGCCTGATCAGGCATTAGGAGCCTCTTGGAAGAGAATAAATCTGTCCCGGCCTGTCAAAGGTCTAATCGATAGGGCGCCGAGACAGCCCACGCAGAGGAGGCAGACATGTCCAATCGCACCCAGACGGCCACGTCGCAACACAGCCGACTCAGGGAGTGTGAAAGCACAATGGAAATGAAGAAGAATAGAAATCTCAACAGCAAAAGGAGATGCGAAATCACCCAAATGAAGCATCCATGCACAGATTGGGGCCATCCCAAAATTCAGCACCCGCTTTGGCACTCATCCTCAATCCAGGATGGACCTGCATGCTCCTCTGGCCTGGTGTGAGCCTCCAGATGGACACAGGTCCATAATCTCTTCATTACTCCACCTTTCCCTGTCAACGCTACTCCCTTTTGTTGTTGTTATGCTACGTCTCCCCCTGGCCGTTTATTGACAGAGGCCCCATGTGTCCTTTTCCAGCCACGTGGAAACGCTATGGCAACGGCAATCTAAGGCTTAACCCGGCAAGGACAATAATCCCACTGTTATCGCCGTGGAGACAAAGCCCCGGCAGATGTTTTGCGTTATTAATCTGTTTGTTTGATTTGTTGGCCCCCGCCCGCGAACGTTGGGGGCAAGAGTCGGCAGAGCTCGGCGTCGACTTCAAAGTTGCGATTAGCTTTCATGTGGCGCTCGAGCCGCCGCTCGGACACAATGAGCGCTTCAAAGTGTGTGTTGGTGTGTGTGAGGGTGAGGGTGAGGGTGAGGGTGAGGCAGGGGGGGGTCACTTCAGTGTGTCTCTGCCGACCGCAGCGCCATTACACTTGGCCTTTGAATTTAACATGAGGCTGTCTGATCACGTCCGGCAGAGTGTCTGTGAAGTCCTCGTGTGTGTGTGAGTCCACCAGTGTGTGTGTGTGTTGTTACTGTTTGTCAGCCAGTCTGTTGCGTTTGACGAACATACGCCATTGTGTGACGGGAATTATGTCCGCTAACAGAACGAAAATGGTGTGTGTGTGTGTAAACCGATTCCTCCACACAGGCTCCGATCCCACAGCGCCTCCCTTAGGACCGAGTGTCCAAAAATCTTGACGTCTGTCTCGCACTTAATGTCCAATCACAGCACACGCAGCACAAGCCAGTCGGCAGGTTTTGACCAGCTGGGGCTCTGAGTAACATGAGGAGCGCCACGTGACAACCAATTACATTATACACACCGGCCACACACACACACACAGATGCACGCACACGCGCTCAACCTGATGGCTGCCCCTCTCTCCATCTGTGTTTACATCTTCAGGTGCCACACTGGAGTAAACAAGTAAGCATACTCACTTGAGAGTAGTACTCGTACTCAGGACAGGCTGCGTGTGGTGTGTGGTGCCCGTGCTACTGCTCCTCTTTTCAGCCAAGGGTGTGTGTGTGCGTGCGTGTGTGTGAGTGTGCATATTGCTCCAAAGGATGCAACAACCAAGATGATGGTTCGTTATTATCTTGACATCTCGGCTCCTCTTGTCTGTTAAATTTGCTCAGCATGATGATAACATGAGGACAAAGTAATCATCTTCTTGTTTGTCAACATCTTTGCCCCACATACTGTATATTTGTTCTAGTTTCGGCTGATTGCTCTTCAGGTTGATATGCTGATTCCTCAGATTCAGCCTCCAAATAGCCTTGTTTTTAGATTGAAGTGTTGATGTGACCAGCAGAAAACTGCTGACATTAAATGGCTCAAAAAGCTAACGTGCTAGCAAAGGATAAGTGTTTGAGGAAAGGTCAAATATGCAAGTGGGTGTGTCTGGTGGGATTCTGGACCAGTGTGTGTATGTGTGTGTGTTTGTGTGTGTGTGTGTGGTGGTGCGTGGGTCTTCAGCTCAGGCTGGTTATTGTTTTGTGTCAGCGCCGCTCCCTCCTCTATTCTCGCCTGTGTGTGTGTGCTGATTGTGTTCTTTCTCACCTGGATGATGGCGACTGACGCGTCGCTCCTCCATCAACGCTCACCACACACTCGCACAGATTTACTCCACAGCTGCGCTCTGCCTGCCCCATGCTCTGTCTACTCTGAGAAGCTGTGTTTGGATTATTTTCTCCTCCAGAAATATTGAGGGGGATGAATTAGTGTGTTGTCATGATACCGCAGTGATGATCATCCTCATCACTCAGTTACACAGACCTACTTCGGATGGACGCAAGGCATCCTGGGAGACAGATAATTCCTATTTGGATTTTGATATTTAGGGGCCAACTCTGTACAGCGCCACCCTCTGGCCACAATTTAACAGCAATGGGTGGAATACCCCCTTAGGACAAGTCTGGGCAAACTACGGCCCGCGGGCCACATTCGGCCCTTTGTACGTCCCTGTCTGGCCCGCGTGAGGCCAATCATAAACAACATGAATTAAGCTAAATATTCTGATGATCAGTACTAGCTATTCAAAATATTTAATTTAGAGCATTTTACAGTGGAATGTTGGTGGCCCTCTGACACCTCCCGTTTCGGTCTTAGGATGGCTGTTGGCTACCCGACTTCACCGTACTGCGTTCTCCTCTCCGTCACCATGGTGGCGTAAACATGGCCGCCTCTCTTCCAGAACCCTCGCAGTCACGTGGGAGGCTCCGGCTGTGCCCGGCGACCTCGTGTACGGGAGGAAACAAGTGCGACGCCTGCTGCCACCTCAAACCGTGCGACTGCATTTGGCACGGCGGCAGATTCGCCTCTGGCGATGTCGTAGTGGGTTGATTGGATTAGCCGAGCAATTTTGCACGGGAATGTGACGTGAGATGGACACAATTGCTTGTACGTACGGAGACGAGACAAATGTAAGCAAACGCTTTATCTCTCTCTCTCTCTCTCTCTCTATTCCTCTCCCTCTCCCTCTCTTCCTCTTCTTCTTCTGCCTGTGCTTCACCACTCACCACTCTGTGTGCGAGTCCATGGTCTGCCACTTCTTCTCCCAAGCGTGGCTGAAAGTGATGCCTGTCACTTCCCGTAGGCGCAGGAAACGCGTGACAGACTGGCTGATGAGCAGACTGGCAGCTTTTGTTTTCCGGCAAACAAATCCACCCGCAAACCGCTGGTCAGGAGCTTTGGCAAAGACAGGGCATTTATTTTCTTAATATGGCGCCCCCTTAAGGTCAGTGGTGTGAATTTATGCATCAAGGGTAGGGGTGGGCAAACTGTGGCCCGTGGGCCACATCTGGCCCTTTGTACGTCCCTATCCGGCCCGCGTGAGGCCAATCATAAACAACATAAATTAAACAAACATTCTGATTATCAGTACGAGCGATTCAAAATATTTATTTTAGAGCATTTTACAATGGAAGAAAGTTGGTGGCCCTATGACACAATTCAGTGAGGAAGCAGTGAGGAAGTCAAAATTCTTCAATCTGACACGGACTGAGAAGGAGAATATGGATGGAGCAAACGAACTTAACGACCCTCACAACCTTTCATGGCGACACTAGCTACTCCTCCAGCGCCTGAAATGCTGCAGCCATACCCGCCGACCCTCAGACGCATCATGCGGCTCAACTGAAAACCACATCTTGAAGTTCCTCTCCGGCCACCATCCAATCTGCCCGTACTTTCCCTTCGATTTTCCTTTGGCGGGCAGCGTCCTCGCCACAAAATGAGCCCACTGGGCCGAGCTAATGGCCGGAGCGGCTCCTCCCCCTCTTCCCCGTCCCTCCAGAAGCAATATGAAGTGTGTTTTTCAGGCTTCGCCGTTTGTCTTCAAACCCCCTCACTGCCGCGGGCCTTGCAGCTTTTGTTGTTGCTGAGAGAGGCAGTGCTCCTCCTCCTCCTCCCCCTCCTCCTCCTCCTCCTCCTCCCGCCCTTCCTCTTCTTGTGGTTTACCCTTGGCCTCTGTCTGAGTTGATCCAGTAGAATCTAGCCAGAGTGGAGAGACACTGTGTCCACTTGTCTTACGCGCAAATGAGACAGAAGAGAGGTTTGTCCAATCTATTCTGAGATATACAGTCGTCCCTTGTTTATCGCGGGGGATACTTTCTAAAAATGACCTGGAATAGATCGCAAAATCTGCAAAGTAATCAGCTTTATTCATACATGATTTAAGGCCGTTAAACCCCTAACCACACACTTTTATACACTTTTCTCAGACAGGCATTAACATTTTCTCACATTCCTCTCTTATTTAAACACTCTCAAAGCTCAAACTTTCGCAGATTATACAAATGTTCTTTTTCCTGCTGTCACTGATCCAGAGCTAAAGCAGACTCCATCCTTACGATGGTCTTGTTGCGGACAGTTCTAACCCTTTTTGCATTTCTGTTAAAACTTATTGCTGCTGTCGTCCTTATATTATTTTCCCCCTTCTTCATGTAACAAACCGAGGATTAATTTATTCCATAATGGCGCCCCACAGCCGTATAACTTCTACCTTCCTTTAGCATGTCCAACTTTTTCTGCGATGGTTAGCATCATCCTCTGCCTTTTGGGTGCAACCGCAGGTGACAGCAGTTCGTTTCATCAACATTATGGTATTTGTCGGGTAGAAAACTTGCAAACATACAGTACAGCCCTTCAGAGTCACACTGCTAGCGATAGAACATTTATGTAAATCTGGCTAGCTGAACGCATTCTGTACTCCATTAGCTAATCAGGACGCAAAACACATGTGAGGTTCTCTCTTAGTTAATCAGGACGCCAAACACAATGCTCGTTCATACTATACGCTGTAAAAGAAATTAAAAAAACATGCTAAATTACACAAAAAAAATCTGAGAAAAAGCGAGGCTGTGAAAGGTGAACTGCGCTACAGCGAGGGACGACTGTATATCCACTTTAAAACAGGACGGAAAATGTCCTCCAGGACGATAAATACCAAAGTTTCTGTTTAAGATCCAACAGGGTGACTTTCACCATGTTACTCTGAACAAAATCACGCTCGGCCCTCATCGGGCGTCAGACGGGTCAACAACATGGCCGAGGAGGCCGCTGGCACCTGTGGGCTGTTTGGCTGCGTGTGCCAAGGCTACAGCACAAATCCCCAGTGGGACCTTGACTCAGAATGTTCATGATGCAACGCTGCCACCGTGACCGTCAGCTGACTCCGGAGGGGTTTCTGCCCTCCTGGTGGGATAAATCGATTACTATTGCTTTAAAACGTAAATCCTGCGGGCGACAGACATGCTGATTACTGATGTGAGCTGCTGCAATCGATTCGCTCTCGGTTACATGCTCACTCACGGCCGTGTAGAGGTGCGCGTGTGTGTGAAGCCGACGGCGCTGCTGCCCGGCGCTCTCGACGTCTGTTTGGACTCAGATTCCTGCAGCTGACAGGACGACGTTCTCCCGCTCCCCCACCATCAGCACCACGGGCCTTGTTAGCGTAACCTTTGCTTTGCTACTTGTTGTGCGTGAGTTGTGACCACTGTAATTGATCCACTAGAGTCTGTCATTAAGGCAGCGGGCGTCCTCGGCTCTGCAGCTTAGACGACACCGTTTCCCGCTTTGCTAATTCCATGTTGTGAAACAGGATGATTCTCTTTCCTTTTCTTAGCAAAGTGGTAAGTGGAAGGGAAGGCGACACTTGGGCAGTCCACTCAGCAACGGGTTTGATTTGCCCATCATTCCACTTTACAGAGCACAACTATTGAGAAGGCTGAGGAGGAGAATGTTCATTTTTACTGGGTGGACCTTCCCCTGTCCCCTTGTCCCTCTGTAGGGTCAAGCAATGGAGGACACCAATTGGTGGTTCGATCTGGTCTTTGACATTGTTCAACCCTCATGGGTCAGAGAGCAGAGGTTATACGACACAAAGGAGTACATGACACACACAGCCAAGGTGGGGCGGCCATCTTACTGTTCTCTCATCCCTTCCTCCCCCATCTCCTGCTTGGGTACAGGAATGATCTTTGACAATTTTGTCTCAGGTCTTTTTCTAGATGTTTGTTTTGAGAGGGCTCAGGGGGTGGTGCTGTCTTCTTGGCACGAGAGGGTTGCTTCCAGGCTCCTATACGAAGAAAAACATCCATAAATAGATGTCAGTATAGATCTTGACACAGTGCAAATGTCAATTGACAGACATATAGGTGTCCATGAACACCTATATATAACATAGGCAAGGACACACTGTGGAACTGTCCATTCTGATACAAATATAGACATACACTACATAGGTGTGTGTGTGAGCGTGTGTGTGTGTAAATTCATGGAGTGCTGATACACTAACAAACCAATTATAATGGGACCTCTGGCCTCTTGCAGACAGTGTAATGGAGGCGCCACAAAGGGCACAAAGTGGGTTGATTTGTCCTCTGGGAACCTGGTTTGCTCTCAGCAGATTTCAGAGCCTGGTTATGCGAGATGTCTCTGCTTTGCCGTGGTCCTGTCACGCCTTGGTCTGAGGGCTGTGCTGGAGGGAGAATGGTGTGCGATTCTTCTTTTCTGTCCTTTGGCTGCTGCCTTTAGGGGGTGCCGCATTGGACTGTCTGTCTCCTTTACCTTCTATCCTTTTGATCCTCGACTGCAACGCCAACTGCTGTCATGTCTTGTCTCGCTACGAGATCCTTCTCTGCAGTGTTCCTCCTCCTCTCCTGCCTGGCAGCTCCATGTCCACTGGGGGAATCAGTGGTATGGACAATTCTGTCCTCCCAAATCCCAAATAAAGATAGCTGTCCCATAAACTAGCCCGTCCCTCTCCTCTGACCTTTGCTGTTCCAAAGATAGAAGCTGATTTTGAAAAATAATGGAAATGTTTCATCTCGAGGCCCAGCGTCAGGATGTCCCAGGAGACAAAGGTGAAACATTGCAGTGCGTCGTGAACATGGCAGGGCAGCGTTTCTCATCCCAAAGTGAGAATGGGAAAAGAACTGGCAGCTCCACCTCAGAGGAGGAAAAGAACATGCCCCAGACAAGTCCTCAGAAGTCCTCAGACTAGTCTTTCACCTGTTATGTGGATGCTCTGAGGAGCAGTGCTGAGGATTCCAGTCTTAAAGTTTGCCTACAAGGACATTGCTGGATTGAGGACGGCTGTAATTCAGTGGAAACTACATTTTAGAAAAAATATTGACACTGTTTTTGTTTTTTGATGGGTCTCTTGAAGCATCAAGACTCAAATTAATTGAGAGATAAATATTTGTGTTTGGCATAATCTGGTATTTGCCGTTGAAATGAAAAATAAATCCTCTCTCATTGTGCTCTGAGGTACAGCAAAGTTCCCAGTGTGAACAATGTGTGTGGACAAGAAGGGCTGCGAGAGGTCAAGGTGGAGAGGAGATGGTGAGGGTGTGTGAGCGTGTGTGTGAGGACGCATCAAAAGAGAAGCCTGCATTGTTTTGACTCGCGGCGGTAATCAGCAGTGGACAGACGGAGGCAAAAGGCTGCTAATGAGTTGGTTCCCACTGGGTTGCCAGATCTGGAGCAGAACTTCGACTCGGGAGGTGTCTGATTCACTGCGGCCCCACAGCTACGACCTCGCGCTGCGTCGTAACCGCCATGCAGCGACACGCAAACACGAGATCTTGTCACGCAAAGCCTGGCCAGGGGATGAATGAGCCTCGCATTCGTGACAATGCACAAATGATGTGACATTGTGTCTCCTCACACTCAGCAACACCACATTGTTTTGATGTTGTGAGATGTCCCTAACTCGAAGGTTTCCAGGGTCAAAGATCATAGGAAAACAAAGATAGGCAAATGATAGAAAACAGGCCGACAACACATGGATGTGTTCGCCTAAGATAGCTTGATTGAAACATTTTAAGATGCATATCACTGCTGCAGCAAAGCATCTGGATGTGGTGTATTGTTGCTGAGGTGCACCTACCTGTGACCACTGTGTAGATTCTGCTGAATCAGTAGTTTGCCAGTGAGTTGCACACGCACACTCCTCTACTTTTTAACATATTATTTGCACACACAAAGAAAATCCAACAGAAAATTCCTCAGACCACGCTGGTGAGATTATTTGTGCATTTGCACAGTATGATATTGTACCTTGTGTTTTCTACCTTGTGTTTTTCCACCTTTTCCTTGTTGCTGCGGGTTGTTGTCAAACTGGTAATTAATCCACGCACATATGCACCGCCAGTGTGTGTAAAAGTTTGTTTATTCTGTGGCACTCAAATGTGGTTTGTGCTGGACGTGTGTTTGGCTGTTATCAGTGTCTGCAGACAAACAAAGCGTGATGGATGTTCCCTTGCATTCAGTTCAGTTGAGGGAGGCTGTGTCCAAGAATGTAAACACAGAGATGCTCTGATGTCATTATTCAATGTTGCGCTCTCACAGTTTGAGGGAGGGAGAGAGAGAGAGAGAGAAAGAGAGGAGAGAGAGAGAGATATTAACAAAAACCACAAAATAATAAGTGTTATTGCTACAGTGCAAACTGCAAACTTTGACAAAACTGGAATTTCATTCATCCCCTAAACTCCTCCATATTCATCCATCCATCCATCCATCCATCCATCCATCAATCCATCAATTAATGCATCCACCCACCCCTCTCTGACTCGCTCGCTCACTCCGTACAGCCACCGTGCTTGTTACACACCCAGTGCAGCCATTATAGCGTTGCCTTGCTGTTTCTATGGCGACGAGGAGGAGATCCGTCACCAGCTCGTCTCCCGCCCTGATGCTCCACTGTCGCCCAAGTGACTTTCAAGCGTGTCCACTTTCTCCTTCAGGACAACACCTCGATGGTGCATTCACACCGTACACACACACACACACACCCACACACACACGCACGCACGCACGCACGCACGCACGCATACTCCTGCACAAATGACCAGGATGCCATATAGGCTGACGTGTTGCTTGTTACCTGGAGCTATCAGCCCATCACACACCTGCTCTCTCTCGGCTTTGGAACACACTGGCCTGTCACTCAGCCAGCTGATCCTGGACCCCAGGCAGCTGCCGGCAAGCGTGCCTGGCACCAGCACATACATGATAATCAGTCGCATACACACACACGCACACACACACTCACACACTCACACACACACACACACACACACACACATAATTTAACCAGGGGAAGAAGCATCCATGATAAATGACAGATTTTACACACACTTCAATCACCGCGGGAGCTGCTGGTACACACACACACACACACATGCGCGCGCACACACACACACACACACACACACACACACACACACACACACACACACACACACACACAAACAGACACGCACACCACAGACACACACAGATACAGTACATCACGGCCAATATCTGTGCAAAGGGCAGATTGTTTATAGATGAGAGACTCGTACATCAAACTCACACACACACACACACACACACACACACTTGCTCTCTCATTCCTTATATTTTGAATAATGATTTTGTTTCTCACTGATCATTTTCAATGAGGGATAAAACATGAGGGAGTTTTTCATTAGAATTTCGCAGCAGTGAATCAATTTAGTTGAGTAGTTGTAATCTTCATATTCTCTCTCTCTCTCTCTCTCTCTCTCTCTTTCTCTCTTTCTCTGTGTCTCTCTGTCTCTCTCTCTTTGCAGTTCCCTCCCGTGTTTGTTAGCGTGCCGTTGATGGCGGCTCATGATGTTTGGTCTGGTCAGGTCCGATCATGTCCGACCTCTGCTGTCTGAGTGCTTTGGCTTCGGGGAGGGGGCGTCTGCAGATGGAAATGATGCTCGAGTTATGACCACATGACTGATTTTGGCCTTACTGCAATGTAGGTCGTTGCAGCCAAGAGGAGACAAAGATGGCGCCCACACAGCTCTCATCAAAGTGAAGCAGCATCAATGTAATGTTGGATCATCAGATGGCCTCAAATGCATCATTACCCTGCCACCTTTGGTAATTCATCCACTATCTTGCAGCTATAGTGTGTGGCTGCTCGTGTTGGTGTGTTCTCTCCGGCTGGGCTTATTTGTTTGATGACATCATGCCTTGTCACTCTGTGGATGCTGAACCATGAGTTGTGCATTAATAAGCCAGTGGAATTGTGAGCTCGCAGCTCAGTGTGAATTGTGACCCGCCCATTTGTGGGCCCCTGTATGGGTCACGGTATGGGCCGCTGTTATGTCACTACTTCACTCAGCCTTGGCTGTGTGTCAGACAGGAGGAATTTTCTTCAGCCCCGTTTTCCCGATCAACCCATTATAAGCAAGAAGTGAACATCGACTTTGCTGCCACTCCCACACCAAAAGCATTTACGGTACATTGCTGCTGCTTCTCTTGCACCATGCAGCCTTTCCCCATTGCAAAATCATAAACATCAGGGCATGGCATTTTGTTTTTTGCCCCCCCCTTACTATAATGCAGTTCACCTTTCACAGCCTTGCTGTTTTGCTGATTTTTTAATTTTAATTTTTCTTTTTTCTTTCTTTCTTTCTTTCTTTCTTTCTTTCTTTCTTTCTTTCTTTCTTTCTTTTTTTACAGCATATAGTGTGAACGCGCATTGTGTTTTGCGTCCTGATTAGCTATGGGAGAACAGAATGCGTTCGGCTAGCCAGATTTACATAAATGTTCCATCGCTCGCAGTGTGACTCTGAAGTGCTGTGCTATATGTTTGCAAGTTTTCTACCGCGAAAAAAACCATAATGTCGATGAAACAAACTGCGAGGGGAAAAGCACCTGTGGTCACACCCAAAAGGCAGAGGAAGATCCCAACTATTGCAGAAAAAGTTGGACATCAGGACATGCTGAAGAAATTTAGAAGTTACGCGGTTGTAGGGCGCCATTATGGAATAAATGAATCATTGCTTCGTTACATAGAAGGAGGAAAATAACATGAGGATGACAGCAGCAATGAATTTTAACAGGGATGCAAAAAGGGTTGGAACTGTCCGCAACAAGACCATCGTAAGGATGGAGTCTGCTTTTGCTCTGTGGATCAGTGACAGCAGAAAAGCGAACATTTTTATAATCTGCGAAGGTCTGGACTTTGAGAGTGTTTAAATAAGGGAGATATGTGAGAAAATGGTAATGCCTGTCTGAGAAAAGTGTATGAAAGCCTGTGGTTAGGGGTTTTATGGCCTTAAAACATGTATAATAATTATAAATAAAGCTGATTACTTTGCGGATTTCGTCTATTGCGGGTTATTTTTAGAACGTATCCCCCGCGCACGTCCCCATCCCTGATTTGACTCCCAACGTTTCTGTGTGCGAAAGTGGCTTTTTGCATAGCAGTTGAGCAGGTGGACATATTTCTCCAGGGAATTTGGTTGCTGCCTTTGGGAAATATCTGAGGGACCTCTCTCGCTTGGCCAGTTTGTTGACTCTCACATTTGCAAAGTTCAGTGCAATCAAACGCGTCTCTGTGAGATGTTTGTCAGACAAATGGAGCTGCTGGTGTTCGGAGGGGCATTTTCCTCTCTGTGCTGATTATCACAGCAGCCAGAGTGCTGAGCGATGGAAAGAAAGTGTGATAATGTGTCACACAAGCCTCACTTCTAGTCTGAAGTCTGAGGGTAGGCTGATGGGCTGAAATGAGTGAGTGAATGAAGATTTGACAAAAAAATAGAAAGGGACGATCTTACTCTGCCTGGAATGTTTTCGGATGCAAAAAGAAATTAGTCGCGGCTGCTGCTGCGTTGGCGTTGGCTCCGCCCATTTCTCGTCCGCTTGATTCGATTGAGTCGTTTGCGTCTTCGCTTTGTGTTGCTCTTCTCCGGCATCTTCTCGCAAAACGGAGTGGGCGTGGCCATGTGCTCCAAAGCAGAAGAGTGAGTGATGCTAAATGAGGACGTTGACTCACAGCAATGTTTTGAAAATAGCGGCAACAGTGTGCGATCGTAGTTGAAAACCCTCCTGCTGTGCGTGTGTGTGTGTTTGTGTATGTGTGTGTGCGTGTGAGTGTGCGTGCGTGCGTGCTTGCGCGCTCGTGTCGTTCCCTTTATCTGGGCCTGCATTATGCAGTGGTGTTGGATTGATCATTTGGCTGGTAATGAGTGAGGAGCTAATCACAGGGCAGTTATTAGTTGGAATGAACATACACACGCACGCACACACACGCAATGATTTATGGCCATTTGTGTTCAGACAAGTATTGTTCACACAGGTTCATTTTCAGCATTGATTGGTTCGCAGCTAGCCAGATAAATATAAATAGAGAGAGAGAGAGAGAGAGAGCTGCTCTTTGCCCAGCCACTGATGGTAGCCACGTTTGTAACATCAACATTCCTGCGTCTCAAAAATAAGAAGCTACAGGGATTAGATTTTATCTTGTCAGGTGTAATTGGCCTGTAAAATTGGCTGACACGTGCAGTCGCTCAGCAGATTACAGCAAAAAGGAAACCAGGTTAACTCCTGATCAGGTTTGGCTCTTATTTCCCCAACCTCTCACGGAGGAAGAGGCAGTGTCTTGATCCGCCCATCTTCTGGCTTTACTTCTTGTTTTAATAAGGAATCTGTTCCCCTCGTCTTCCTAATTGCTTTTCCCGCCCTGATGAGTTCACCTGTGTCTGGTTTACACAGGCATTTAGGCTCCGTCTGTTGCCGCCCTGGTTCACCAGATTGGCTCGGCTACCATGCGTTGCTGTCACGTGGTTTTCTCGCTGTTCATGCCACATAGTTCCTGGTTGTGCTTTTGGATTTTTGGACATTTTGGACTCTTGCCTGCCGCCCTGTACTGTTGCCCGATCCTGCTTTGCCGCTCTTTGTTAGAACCTTTCGCTTGTCTGTGTTAAAGTACCTGAACCTGTTTGGTGAATGTGGACTGGGCACTTTTGCCGCCGATGTCAGTGTTGCAGGTGGGATCCGTCTCAACTGACAGCGCCACACAGAGTGATTCTATATGTTTCTGTTATGGGCAGTTTTAGATGTCGTCTGGTCACTGTCGCTCAGATCTTTGGTCGAGGGGTCAAATGTAGCTAAGATGGAGTCTAAGTTAATGTAGTGTTGTCAAAGTAAATCACGTTGATGGTGATTTGCCATTTTCTGTGCACAGTGGTCCCTCGTTTGTCGCGGAGGATACGTTCATAAAACAACGCGCGTTCAAATGCGCTGAAAAACAAACAAAAAAAAACCAACAAAAAAACAAACACAAAAAAAACTAAATTGCAAAATTACACAAAAAAATCTGCAAAACAGCGAGATGAACCGCATTATAGCAAGGGACGACTGTATATGAAAAAATAAAAAATCAACATCAGTTATGCGATTCTTCCTCTGTTGTTGTGGTTCTGTTGCTCTAAAGCAGTGAGGTTTGAGATTTACCAGAATGGACCAGAGATGTAAAATCATCATTGGGTTTGGCAAAAAAAAAAAAAAAAAAAAAAAAATCTGCACAGCGGCATGATTGCGAAGCTGGGAGGGGGGGAAATAACCATCCTGTTCAGCACTCCCACCCGGCAGAGAGCGCCGAGCACAATTATCTGAGCTGATCCGAGCTCGATGAGCAGAGAGTAGACGTGCGGTGAAGTCAATAATTCTGTCCCATTTGGGAGAGGAGATAGCAGCAACAAAGAACCGCCGACGGGCCGCAGAGCTCCTCCACGCCGCGTCGGGGGTCCTTTTATTATTGTGATTTTCAATCTGTTAACAGCCCCATTGTCATAGCAACGGGCGGCTGTATTAGACAGAAAGTGACACACGTCGGGGCTGGGTGAGCGTACGAGAGATGGAGATGATTTTTCATCGTCAGAAAGTTGAGCCCAGGACTGAGAGTCTCTGCATTGTCCCCAAGTGAGTGAGTGAATGAATGAAACAGAGAAAGAAAAAAGGAGAACAATCCCTGTATTACATCCAAATGATGAAATCATACCATAGATCAGACCTGGGCAAACTACGGCTCGCGGGCCACATCCGGCCAGATTCAGCGATGTTGTTGCATCTTGAACTTTCACGGAGCACTTTTCCCCAACACATGACCAATCTGTATCTCTTGAGCAAATACTGGACAAGCGTGTTTGTCCACAAAGATGCAGAGGCACGCAGCCATGTGGCGGCCATGTTTGATGGCGAGCTGCTGTGGCAGGCCCGGCCAGCTCCTGCG
>OMPJ01039969.1:0-12076 GCA_900312935.1 Carapus acus | reverse complement strand
TTGTATTCACTCTGGAGCTCCCATTTGAATAACGGCAAAATGCAAAATCAACACGGACCCGGCATGTCCTTAACACGATGACCACAGTATTCATGCATATCATATTTTATGTATATCATAATTCAACCATTCAAAGGGAAGCGAAGAGAGGGTATGGTGGCAATCTTTGCTGTAAGATAAATGAGCGCAAATATCTACATTTACATATCATTAGGAGTACAGGGAATACAGCATACGTGTATGCATGTGTACATATTCAGTATATTGTATACATATGTATACATTGTATATATGTCTAAGTGTATTTTAGATTTCTATATTATGGTGTATGTATGTATGTATGTATGTATGTATGTATGAATGAATGAATGTACATATACACACACACACACATACATATACACACATACATACATACATAAATACATACATACATATACACACACACACACACACATGAATATACATATACAGTGTATATATTTGATAAAAAACATATGTAACTATGTGTCTCAACAGACGGAGGGAGACAGACAGACAGACAGACAGACAGACAGACAGACAGATAGATAGATAGATAGATAGATAGATAGATAGATAGGAATCCAAACATACAAACTTTTTGTCCCCTGTCCATACAGATGCATGCATGTTGTTAGGCATGGTAATATTCCTTTATACCTTCTTGGCTCTATGGCGGCCATGTTGGGCGGAGCAGCTGCACCTACCTGTGGGTCTGCGCAGGTTCTTCTCCAGCAGCACTCTGCGCAGGGAGCCGTCCATGGCCGATTCCTCGATGTGGGAGTGATCGCCTATCACGCTCCAGTACATCATCCTGGGAGGGCGAGAGCAGAAATCAGACCCTCGGGCCGCCTCGTCCGCCAGACACCCACAAATGATACACACCACCCATCACGTGCGCTGACAAACGATCAGAGGGAAGCGGGGATGACGGAGTGAGCAGGGTAAACACGCGGGAACGATACTTAGAAGGTGATTCAGGAAGGCGCAGCATCGCACTTTCACTCCTCCGCATCTGCTCATTACCGCTACAGCATCAAACGATCGCGTTACACGGCAACGATCGGTAAATGTGGCAAACACGATGTTTTGCCTCATTAATCAACACACATTCGCACACAGCACTCAATGAGTGGACCAATTTTACATACTGCACATACTTGAACATCCCCATACATGCTAACATACATATTTATACATAATGATACATATTTATATGTACGCACACACATAGAAACACATCAATCTGTCACTAGCAGACTGCACACACGCAGAAATACTGTGTATCACTTAAGGTCAGATCTTCTCGCTATGCTGGGGAATAAAGATACACGTGCCAGACGGGAGCACAGATGCCGAGCGTACCCTCTGGCTGAGTTGACCACGATGGCGTACGGCTCCCCTGCGATGTCGGTGACCAGCCGGGTGCAGTTTGGGCCCTTGAGTTGGCCCACGTTGATGGAATAGCGCAGCTTGGTCCAGTGGGCCGTGTAGTAGCTGAACCAGTGCATCCGCGAGTGGTCGGTCCAGTAAATGTTGCCCGTGATCCAGTCGGCAGAGACGTCCCGCGGCCGGCGGAAGTCTGAGCACTGCAACGGCATCAGCAAGGTCAACCAGGCGCGTCGGATTGCCTCCATTCAGCAGCAATATCAACGTCTCTGTGGCGCAATCGGTTAGCGCGTTCGGCTGTTAACCGAAAGGTTGGTGGTTCGAGCCCACCCAGGGACGTAAACATGTTTTTTTGTTCAGAAGTCAGCAGAATATTATAGAATATCAGGTATTGTGCAATAAAAAAACAGTAAGAACTTGGCCAGTTCACATGCAATAAGAATATTCGGTAAATCGCTGGCAGGATTAGTACGTCTGCTATTATCTGTGACTGTTCTATACTGTATATACTTCTGCACATATTTCTTCTGTATGCAGTTTATTTTTAATTTTTTTAGTTTTCATTGTTTGTTTCCTTTTTTTGTTTTATACCATTTTGCACCAGAACTCAGCACCTTAATTTCATTATGCAATATAAGTTTCTGTCGTTCCGGATTCCTGATTTTTCTGATTTTCTTTTTCAATAATCAGGGGATAAATCATGTACAGGTGATGTACAGATGAAATAAGACTCATGGTCCCTCATCTACTTACGATGTTCCTGACGTGAGTCTTTGTCTGGCTCCGGTCCAGCGACTCTTTGTAAAACAGCCCTCCGGGGTTAAACTGGGTCGCCCAGATAAACTTGTGGTGGTGGACCAGGGCGTCCATCCCGATGATTCGGGCGTTGTCCTCGATGCGAGTGAGCAGCTTCTGCCCGTTGCTCTGGTTGTACGGGTAAACAAAGCTTCGGATCTCTGTGTCGTTGGCGACGTAGAGGACTCGATCCTCCGGTCCTTCATGAGACGCAGACAAATTGCGGGTTGAGGGTTTAAGGTTCCTTATCCTCAACGCGTGGCTGCCATGGCGACCCCCCCCTTACCTCTCACCACACAGTTTCCGTTGACGTCCTTGTAACTGCGATCGCAGGTGCACTTGAAAGATCCTTTGGTGTTTGTGCAGTAATGAGGACAAGCATCGAACTGAAGACACTCGTCTATTTCTGAAAAAGTAGGGAACGTTACAAACGGAAAGGTGAAGCTGGCTGAGGAGGAGAGCACACACACTCTTTTGTCCCTGCAGTGTTTTAGCTCACCATGTGTTTTTTGTCGATGTTTTAGATTAATTAAAGGTCAATATGGCCAGAATTTTTTGAGTTTATAGAGTTTTTCCTTTTTGTCACATGTTGTAAGAGTTTCCCAGAATTGATGGCCGAAATTTTTAGAAAATGCAATAATAATACGTATAATTAGTGTTATCTGCAGAAAAACAACTTTTGAACAAAAAGTAATTAAGCAGGAAATTAGATCTTTGTGAGGAGGATTAGCAAAGTAATTATATTTATCATGTCTGCCCGACGACTCTAAGAAAATTAGCTTCTGTGGCGGTAGTTTGGTGCTACTAGAAACTGCAGAGGTAAACAGGACACACTGACACACAATTTTCTATGTAAAATTTACAATGCTCTCAATATTTACCAATATTACTCAATATTTCACTTACATTGATGTTTTCTGTGTCAACTATTTACAACCATTCACAGCTCATTTGAACAATTCGGGTCTTAGATCAGAGCCTGATCGATCCGACAGTTCAGTATGTGCGAGCAGATTTGTTTGTTTATGTGTTTCATTTTGGGACTTGCTAGCTAATACCTAGATGTTGGGGCTACGTGGTAAACATTGCTATATCTCGACAGGTGGAAATACCCAACACCTGCGTCTTAAGTCCATTTAAGAGATCCAGTAATTCTCTCTCTGAGCTACTGGGAGCGATGCCGGTGTGGTACCTTCACACTGGCCCGTGCTGAGGTCCCTCTTGAAGCCGGGCTTGCACTGACACACAGCGTTAGCGTGCGTCTGGTTGCACACCGTATCTTCCCCGCAAGGATTTATCTTCTTTCCACATACGTCTCCGCTGGAAACTGCAATTAAAGACGAGGCTTTGATTACAACCTCGCTCCTCCGCATCGCCAACGTCCTGCTGCGTGCTCCGCGTTTGATGTGCGAGAAGCGGAGAGGCCGCCGACTTCTCTCCCGCAGAGCTCAGCACACCTCAAACACCCACGTACATATATTACCATAAAGAGCAGAACATTACCTGCAAAATACCGCCGCTGCGATTCCTGATCGAATCACAGTGTCATTTGAGTACTCACAGGCTTTGCAGTCCAGCTCGTCCGAGCCTCCGTCGCCGCAGTCGTTGAAGAGGTCGCACTGCAGCTGGGTGGGGATGCAGCGCCGGTTGCTGCAGGTGAACTCCGACTTGCCGCAGGGCCGCGGCCGCCCGGCAACCACCTCTGCTCGAGATGAGACACAGACACAAGAGCTGAATGAAGAGGAGGCACGAACATACAGGTGATGTTCATCCTCATAGGACACTTCACCCCCTCACTCAAACACAGAGTTTCCCTCCGTTCATATTAATTTTACATCTTGCAGACCTTTGGAACTCAACGTTTACAGCCTATTTTCACACATTCTTTCCTGCACATCACAGTCGTGTTGTGTTTCCAACATAATGTTTGGGTGAAGGTAAGGTGGTCCTTTATTGATCTGTTGATCTAGCAGTTCAGAATTTTTTAGATTTTTTTAAAGAATAATAAAAAACAGAAACAAAAAAGAAAAGATCAAATTTATTTATTCATTTATCTGTCTATCTATCTGTCTGTCTATCTATCCATCCATCCATCCATCCATCTATTTTTTGGTATCCACTCAAGCTGTGCTACTTACACAAGGCCTAATAATATAATAATTAAAACAAGGCACAATAATATCTTATCTTGTCTCACCCTTACCTTACCCCACCCCTCCTTACCTCACCTTACCTGATCTTAAATGTTCTCCCCATCATACCTTCCCTTCCCGTACCCTCTCTTCCGCTACCCTATCCTATCATATTTTTCAATATGAGACCAGATAAGATAAGATAAAGGGATATTACCTTGGTCTTGTACCACACTGCAATTTTGCCAATTAATTTCATTTTTTTCGGGCTATTTCTATTGTTTTAGTTACTATGTCAGTTTGTTTACATCTAGTCCGGGTCTCCGCAATGGTTCTATGTTTGCAGTTTGTAGTCGCCGTGTCCCTGAGAGTTCTGCCCTCCCTGTGAATGGGCTGCCATTGATCCCTGGGCCATTACTACAGCAATCTACTCCCGCTGCTATCGTGGCTCACCTCACCTCCGTCGCACAACACACCAAGAGCTCTCAGTGAGCGTCAGAAGGCTTCACCAGCCAAGAACACCGCACACACACACACCCTATATTGCCTTGGTCTGAGGGAAAATAGAGGCGCAGAGTGCTCGCGGCGGCAGGGCGAGTGTCGGTGAGAAAAACAGTGAGGAAACATGTAACGTGAAACCTCCTTATTTCAAGGGCACGCGTGGCTGTCGGTGTCAAAGCCTGCAAGAATGTGAGGCAAATGGAGAAAAACTAAGGACACTCACGACCCCTAATTCTACAGTTGTGGCCTATCTTTTTTGCCTTAATCCTTAAAGTTCCATCTCCATCTCCCAAAACATCAGTCCCTAGGCTCTCCAAACGTTTGCCAATATGCACTTTTGCCGTGGAAAATTGGGGCATAGCTGCCAAAGTTTGGAGGACATGCTCGGCGAATCTTCAGCGTCTCGCCGCCTGGCAGGTACCAGCCGCACCAGCTCGTGTCTTCACTCGGGGTGTAAACGCTGGCATGACAAACTGTGAGATCTGTGCGACGGAAATAAAGCCGCCCACGCCGGCTACGCCGCTCCGTGCCGCCTCTGCTGCCTGAATGGGAATTTGTATGAATGGGGATCTGGATCGGGAATGACAACTGACTGAGCCAGCCGTCCCCCAACGATAAATTGCCTAATTATACTTTAATTATTACATCATGTTTTATGCAAAGTACTTCTGCTGGTATTATACTGTAATATAAAACAATATGAATTTATAATGCAACTCAAACTAATGCAGCGTGAGATGTTTGGCACCCTGGAGCCTGCAAAATCCGGTTACATAGTAATAACATAGAAATAACAGTTCATAAGATAAAAATTGTGGCTGATTGATTGGTTGGACAGCCTCTGGCAGGAAGCAAATGAAGACCTGCTTTGAGTGGGATGAGAATTTCTCTGCATATATCGCCCGCTGCGGCTTAGAATGGAGCCGCGGCTCCGCTTACGCTACGGCTAATGACACCCGCGAATGAGAAATCGTCGCATGGAGCCTCACCGCCGGTGCTCCGCACTCACCACATTCCTCCTCATCCGAGTTGTCGCCGCAGTTGTTCACTTTGTCGCACACTTGGTCCGCGCGCAGGCACACGCGGTCGTTCCTGCAGCGGAACGGCCTCGTCGGCGGGCAGGGCAGCTTAGCTGAGGGGCGGAGGAACAGTTCTGCTGTCAGGACGGAGGTCAACAAGCATCGCTGGCGCGCGGAAAGACAAATAAAAACAAGCAGCGGATGCGCGACGTGGGCGAAAGACAAGCGGATGATCAAATGTACATCCAGGTAATTGCCACCCACCGCACATGTCGGCGTCTTCATCCGAGTTGTCCCCGCAGTCGTCCCTGCCGTCGCACACCCACGCGTGGAGCTTGCAGAGGGTGTTGTTGCAGAGGAACTCGTCAGAGCGGCAGAAGAAAGCACCTGCGGTGGGACGGAGGCGGAGTCAGTGGCCAGGGCCTGAGACCAAAGGTTCGGATTTGAAGAAGTCGGATGTTTAACTTTGTCCTAAAATGGTCCCTGAATCTTGGAAATTACTGTAAAATTCAGACTGTAAACCGTCAGTAAACCATTTGTGAACCCTGCGGCTTATACACCAGTGCGGCTTATTTACAGTTCCACTGGCAAATGGCCACTGGGGGCAGTGTTTTTTTTTGTTTTTTTTTCAAATTAAGATGGTGGGGCTTATATTCAGGTGTAGGGATGTCCGATATTGGCTTTTTTGCCGATATCCGATACGCCGATATTGTCCAACTCTCAAATTACCGATATCGATAACTGTCGATACGATATGTGCGCCGGTAAACACTTCCGGAGCGCATAGGCACTATTTCAGTGTAACGCAAGCATTATTGTATTTCTATCGGTTTTAAAAGCAAAAGGTGAGGTGCGTCCCCTAGGGGACCACTGTGGAACTGCAGGGGGTGTTAAAGGATCTTCTGGTTTATTATATTGCTAGTTTTTCAGCAAAATAAACAACACAACAGGTGAAATTGAAATATGAGGTGATATGTACATATTTTAGAAAAAATACATCTTTATACAGATCTTAGGGTTTGGCACGACTCGCAGTTGAAGCAGCAACCCTGTGTTGTCGAGGCGACGTCTACGTCTCCTGAGCCGCTACCTGTTCCCTGTGATGTCTCGCCTCCCTACACGCTGCGATGTCGCACCTCTTCGCAACACGTGTCGGCTCTCGGGCGCCTTTCATCGCCGTGGAAACAGCGAGTAATAAGTCACACCTACCCGGCCCGCAGTTCTCCTCGTCGCTGTGGTCCATGCAGTCGAACATGTCGTCGCAGCGCCACCGCCGAGGGATGCAGTGAGCGCGATTCAGACACAGGAACTCGTCCTCCCGGCACTCTTTCACACAGCCCAGCTGTCGGGAGTCACACACGCGGGCAAATATGAGGAAACGCAACAACAGAGCCGCACAATCACATCAGCACGATCACAAAATTAGCAACTGATAATGTTGACATAAACAAGCGGTCGGCAACCCAAAATGTTGAATTGTTGAATTGGACCAATAAAACATTACACAAATCTGTCTGGAGCTGCAAAAAAATTTAAATCCCTATATAAACCTTATTGATGAATTTAATATTTATTCTACACATTTTTACAGTACTGCAAAATGTCAAGAATATTTTTGTCAATTTTTTCCTTCCAAAAAAATATATCAAAACAAAAAAATCCATTTACATAGATTTTTTTAAGTGCTCCAGGGAGCCACTAGGGCGGCGCTAAAGAGCCACATGTGGCTCCAAAGCAGCAGGTTGCCAACCCCTGACATAGACCCAAAATGCTAAAAATATACAATGGTTCTCAGTCCTGAGACAAGGGAATTCTGCAGGCCTACCTCGTCGGATCCGTCCAGGCAGTTGTCCAGTCCGTCGCACCTCAGGCTGGCCGACACACACCCCCCGCTGGCACAAACGTACTCGTTCACCGAGCAAGAGGGCACCACTGCAAAGGAGAGGAGGAGGAGGAGGAGAAGAAAGAATGAGGGTAGGATCAGCTGGGGATACTCGGGCAGCGACCGCAGACGGCACTCCGCCGCAGACGCATTCATCGCGGAAATGAGACGCGACGGGACAAAGTCATCACGGCCAATCAAGGAGGATGAATCGGGGCAGCGGGATGAGCGCCGTGTTTACGCCGCCGCAAAATAATACGCCGGGATAATGAAAGTGGAGACGGGCAGGGGAGGGAGATGTGATTATCTCTGATGCGTCCCACTAAACGGGCTGCTAAGCTAATTCTAATAAAGAACCAGGCGTCTGTCCTTCGTTATTGCTCCTCGGCGAAGAGACGCTTTGTAGCTGCTCTGCCGTGACTGGTCGTGTTCAAACGACTCAGAGAAAGGAGAATTTCGAGCGTCCTTGGACGCGAATGTCTAGAGGAGACGGCTGTGCAGCCCGGTTGTGCGTCCCGGTTGTTCCTCAACCCCGTTCTGAGCTTGTGGCACCTGTTCCCTGGCAGTTCTTCTCGTCCTCCCCCATCTTGCAGTCCTCCTGGCCGTCGCACAGCCACTTCTGAGGGATGCACAGGTTGTTCAGGCAGCGGAACTGGTCGTCGGCACAGCGAGCCTCACACCCTCTCTGCAAACACACACACACACACACGCATCGGTATGTCAGCAAAGACTGAACGACGAACTAATCTTTAAGTCCTTTTTATCTATTTAAATACTTTCGCTTACGATAAAAACATAAAATTATTCCTATCATCACTTTATTTTTTTTTTTGAAGCACAAGCCGTCTTGCAGCAATCCAGCCTGGTTGGAGGCTGGTCCATAAAACCGCCTGTAAATGCACTTAACAGTCCAAGGTCACAACTGAAGTTCAATGTGGTATTTCGCAGCTTTGAAAAGATAAAATGCAGTGACGAGGGAGTAAAATAAGGCTGATTTGAGGTTTATTACATTTAGTGCGTGTGGCGTTAGTGTTCAGACCGGATGAATCACTTCTTAGGGTAATAACAGGACTTTGAAGTAGAATAAAAACAGTCGTAATCCACCGCGGCTGCAGCCAATCAGCTAATAAGGACGTTTTTTTCCCCCCCCTTTTTTTTTTCTTTTTTTCCTCATCCGTCTTCTCCCTACCACATCTGGTTAGAAAGATCCTCTCCTTGGCTGCAAGGGCCCAGAAAAGTGGCCGTGGCGGGGTTGGCTTCACAAGGGTCGTGGCGTTACGCATTGTGAGAGATTAAACATATAAAACTGGTGTGTGGACGTTAACAGAGCAATAAATTAGCGGGAATAATGAACGGCAATAACAAGCCATTGTCCTTGAATTATGCATTTTACAGTGATTCATTACCACTGTGGGAGCGTCGCTTCTCACCAAATCCACTAAAAAAAAAGAGAGAGAGAAGAATAGAGCAGAAAAGGGAGACGATCCCACACAAAGGCCCATTTCTGCTCGTGTGCGGTGGCGTTAGAGGAATATTAAGTGTTCGCTCTCCTCCGAGCCCCATTTTGTCCATTTTGTGTTTGTGTCGCGTCTTTCGAGGAAATGAGAAAGCAAAATAACGGTGGCTGAGAGTGGGATACTACACACACACACATACACAGCTGGCAGTTAAGTAAAAGCTGTGATTTTTGTGTGATTAATCCAGAAAAGGCATCAACTAACAGTCCTCCTCTAGACATAAACATGTCAGCACCATTTTTCCGCTTCATGTTTGAGTAGTGGGATAGTATCCAGACAGCCATGCGAGCTATTTGTGGCCATCTAAATCAGAGAATTTAGGTCCGGCGGTAATTTGGCGGATATTTAAGGCCCTAGCTGCATTACTGCAGAAATTAGCGCGCAGAAGAGTAATAAACGGGCTTGTTATCGCTCCGCTGTGTGCTCAGCGCTTGTTTTTGTGAATCAACCCTGACAAATCACGACTTATTCGGAAAAGCGGGGCAGCGTGGCACAGGCTACGGTGAACCCGCCCCAGTTGAACGGCAACATCCGGCAATTTGCTCCGCAACCCCACTCAGAATTTAATTCCACCGCTTTTGTCTTTCGTCCGTGGGGCTTGGGCTGGCAGTGACGGACAGCGGCAGATTAGAGGAAGAGCAGGACCTGTTCTGCGCTTATTTTTCAGAGCAGGGCAGAGTTTGTTCCTTCTCGATAGCATCTGCTGCAGCGCTGCGGCGTAACACAACATTTGTTTGTTTTTGTGCGGCTGCAGAGTTCAGTATAGTTTGCTAGAGATAGTTTGCTTGGTTGTGTGTTTCCGTTGGTTTGTGTTGTTGTGAATATGTGATGTGTAGCACTGCAACTCCCTATGCGATGAGATAACTGCTACTTTTCTTCTTATCTAATCTAAGGGTTGAGGGAGGATACGTATCCTTATCATATCCTCTTATGTCATTGTCTTATCTTAGGGTTGGTGGGACCCTTATCTTATGTGATATGTCTTATGATGTGTTGTGTTTTCTCATCTTATCTCATCTTATCTACTGGTTAAGGGGGGTACTTCATTTTAAGGACCTGCTCAAGGGGGATAAGACGAGATCTAATCCCCTTATCTTATCTTAGGGTTGAGGTGGGCTGCTATCTATCTATCTATCTATCTATCTATCTATCTATCTATCTATCTATCCATCCATCCATCCATCTTTCTATCATTTATCTATCATCTATCTATTTATCCGTCCATTCATCCATCCATTTATCCATCCATCCATCCATCCATCCATCTCTCTTATCTATCATCTCACGTTTCCTTGTTTTGTCTTAGCTTAAGTTTGAGGGAGGATTTTAATACTTGCCTCATCTGAATTATTTTTATCTATTTATCCGTCCATTTATCCATCCATCTATCTGTCTATCCATCCATCCATCCATCCATCTATCTATCCATCCATCCATCATCTCACGTTTCCATGTTTTGTCTTACCTTGAGCTTGAGGGAGGATTTTAATACTTGCCTCATCTGAATTATCTTTATCTATTTATCCGTCCATTTATCCATCCATCCATCTATCTGTCTATCCATCCATCCATCTATCTATCCATCCATCCATCATCTCACGTTTCCTTGTTTTGTCTTAACTTAAGTTTGAGGGAGGATTTTGATACTTGCCTCATCTGAATTATCTAGACAGTCGTAGTCTCCATCGCAGCGGAATTTGGAGGAGATGCAGTCTCCATTGTCACAGGTGAAGTCCTTGTGGTTGCAGGTGGCAGGCTCTGAGGACAGGAAACACACACAAACACACACACACACACACACACACACACACACAAGGCAAAGGTTTTCCAGCAGCTGCACACACACGTACACAAACACATATGCAGCAAACACACACGGAAGGCCCGAGATGCAGCTCCAAGCCAAACGCTTAAAACGACGCTAACGTCGACGATGGTGGTGGTGATGACGATGATGAGGCACTGGCAGCAGCGCGCCTCTTCCTTCCTACCCGGAGCTTTTTCGTATTAGCAGCGAGCTGGCGAAGCTTCCGGAGTCGTAAATACACTCGGCGCGAGGAGGTAACAACACCGTCCCTCAAGCCAAAACTGGCAACTGCCACTGGAGCCGTTTAGTGCCAGCGCGCGAAAGAGTGAGAGTGTGCGTGTGTGAGTGTGTGTTCCCCGCGGACGACATTAGCGTGGATTTAAACAGCTGCATCAGATCCACAGCCCGAGTGTGTGTGTGTGTGTGTGAGAGGGAGAGAGAGACTCCAGGCTCCAGTCTATCTCTCACTCGGCTGCTCTTTATTTGCGGTTTTGGCGACGTCGCCGCAGCAAACGAGCCGCTAATAAATCAAACGCACACTTAGACGAAAACAAGCCGTCTGACAGGTGCCGCACGCACAAAGGTTAACGGCAAACGGACGGGAGGACCAAAGGTGCGCCCCCACCCGCGTGGGTCAGCCCTTCAGGAGGAGCGGGAGAAACGAGCATCAAATATGATCGATAACACCAGGCGACGAGGAGGAACCGGGGCTCGATTATGCTGAGGGGAAGGTAACAAAGAGCTCCACAGAGACACTCAGGCCTGACTAGCTTGATTGCTGAGGTGCCGAGGGACGAGTGTGAGCCAGAGAGAGAGAGAGAGGGGTGATGGAGGGATGTGGACGTGTGTCTCCACAGCGAGGCACTCACGGCAGCTGAGCTCGTCCGAGTTGTCGCCGCAGTCGTTCTGGCTGTCGCACATCCAGTGGTCGGGGATGCAGTTGTTGTTCTGGCAGCGGAACTCGTGGGGGCCGCAGGTTTTCTCGTCTGTTTGGGGCAGGAGGAAACAAACAG
>OMPJ01039966.1:0-17500 GCA_900312935.1 Carapus acus | reverse complement strand
CTTCCTCCATGCCTTCATTTCTCCAACTCCAGCAAACACAAGTTTCTCTTCTCACAGGAACCGGTCCCTCAACTGCCACAGAGAGGGGAGAAATAGAGGAAGAGAGGGAGGAATAGTGCGAGGTGCTCCAATTACCCAACCGCCACAGACAGATGAAGGGAGCAGACATGCATATTTTTTTGTCGTTCCTTATTGAATCAATCCATCACATTAGCAAATTTGAAATGTCAGTGCTTTATTTGTATTTTTCACTGAACTGTTGTGTCTTTATTATCAATCAATACAAACTGGTCCCCAAATAAAATCAGGATTTGAAGTTCTTCTTGAATTCAAAGAGTGTTGATTGGTTGACTTCTAAGTTCCCAGCCAGTCCCAAAAATATTAGATCTCAGCTGTGGTGCAAAAAATTACAATTGAATATCTTGCAAAATAATGACTTTGGATGAACAGGTGATGGTGTAAAAAAGGTTTCATTGCAGTAAAAGCATTGCCCCAACAATCTTAAAAAACTGACAAAAGTTAGCCACCTTAAGACCATGAGAAATTTTTCTGTTTGGGAATGAAGTGAAAAAGATCTTCCTGGTGTTGAAGGGAAGTTTCCTAGACACACAATTTTGAACTCAACACCTTATCAAATGTGAAAAACTTAACTGACAAACACATCTTTCCTTTTCGTTACACTCCAGTGGTGTACTATAGTTTTGCCAAACCACCGTCAGCCTTTGCGCAGCCTAGACTTTTCTGCTTGGTCCCCTTCATCCTCATCCCTGCCGCCCCTCCCACTTCATCTACCACTAACATTTCCTGATCCCAATCAACCCCCTTCTCCCCATCAACTATCGCCCCTCAGCATTCGGATCTGCTGATGTCAGACTTAAAATTTGTGTGTGCGTGTGTGTGTGCGTGTGTGTGTGTGTGTGTGTTTGTGTATATGTGTGGTTGTGGTTGTGTATGCTTGCATGTGCGTGAAGGGTCAGGCTTGGTTGCCAGGGTGACAGACCCTCAAACAGCTTTCTCCTCTGACGCTTTGAGCCCTCCTCAAAGCATCATGGGAAAACAATTAAAAGCTCCTCCAAATCTTTCTTGCACCCTTCATCTTTCTTTCTTCTTTTGTCCTTGTCATTTCTTCATCCAGCCCTGTCTCTCTACCTCAGTCCTCAGTCAAGCTTGAGTTACCCTTTGAATTGATGAAAAAGTTTTTTGGGGGTTTCTGAGACTTTGATAAGTTGAGTGGGTACATGTGTATTTATGTGTACGTGTGTGTGACCCCTTGCGTGTTGCTTGTTGAAGACCTTGTGAAAGTGACTTTGGCATTGTGAAATATTTACCATACTTTCAACAGTTTGTTAAAAACATGTTCATAATACAAGTGTTTTTCAACCGGTGTGCGGGAAGTCGTTCGGTGTGTGGCGTAAAAAGTAGTCACGTGCCGCCCCACCCACCCCCGCCGACAACTTGCGGCCGAGTGAAAAAATTTGCCGCGCGCACCCCCAGGCACACGCAAACAAGAGCTCTCACTGCGGATGAGGGGAAAAACTCCCAAAAAGCATCTTAGAGATAGATCCCCTCTACCAAAGGCATGGAGTGTGACAGGGAGGAAGGTAAGTCTTACAATACGTGGAGATTGGTGTGATGAGAGATAAAGATAGATGGACTGTATATCTATACACCAAGTACACACAAGGTCCGAGAAGTCAACCTCTTCGCAGCAGGGTGGCTCTGGGAATAGCGAACAAGGTAGGGTAAGGTGGGGTAGGGGCAGCCTGGTGAGATAGGGTGGAGGCAGTGTGCTGAAAGACTTTGTGAGAACCAAGTGCTGAGGAGAAATTTGGCTTGAGGGACATGCAGCACTTTGAAAAATTGAGAAAAGGGCAGACAAACCCTGTCCAAGGAGCCACACGAGCAGGTGTGAGAGGACTCAAACCCCCCTGCTGATTTTTAGCCACTGCCCTTACATCTCAGCCAGAGCTTCATTGGTCGTATCTTCCACTCATTTTAGTGAGGGGTATTTAAGGATCACATTATCTGAATTCCCCCAGTGTTGGCACGATTCAATGTCCCAACACTGTTATCTTAATATAACAGTACCTCCCCTTCCTTCCAGTCCATGGTTGGCTGGAGCCTGCATTGACCCCCGAATAGGAAGAGTTGTTGGACACAAGTGCTTTTTTTCTCACTGTAAATGTAAAGCGCCCACAGCAGGTAATTGGAAAAGTCCAACCAAAGCAAATCAAGGGTTACACATTCCTCCAGGGACGCAGTGGTCTGTCAGAGCGAAAATTTCACCCTTTCACTGCAAAAACGAGAACACGGGCAGTTGTGCTTTCAGTTATGTCAGTAATGTTTGTTGCGCAGATAGAGGTGGAAAGTTTGGAATGGAAGGTGACGAAACAGCATGATGTGTTTTGTGACCTCATTCTTATGCAGTCCATTTCCAAAGTGCCAATGTCAGTCAGCCGTCTGTGTTTGACTGGTTTGACAGAGTCCTACAAGAGGCTTTGTCTTGCCTTGATAGACCCAGTGGAGTCACTGCAGGCAGTGATGCAAAGTGCTGTAAGAACAAAGAAATCAATCAATATGTGAGCAGCGCTACATGATACAGCCACTAAGGCAACAAATGACACCAATAAATCTGAATATTTGGGGTAAAATAATAGCTGCAGTTATAGCTGCCTCTAACATGCGGCATGCAGGTTTGTGGGGGCTTCCAACACTACAGTCTGTGAGGAGAGTTGACATGAAAATACACACAAAATCAGCTTTTGTTGAATGTGTGCATTGCTGTAAAAATTCTTCAGAACCAAGATGTTAAATATATTGAGATTATGTAAATGAGCCTGACAAATGAGCCAAGAGGTGGCATAGGTTTTCCGGCTTTAAAGCCTTATATCAGCAGAAAGAGTCTTTCAAGTCACACAACCTTTTCTCTGTAATTCCAGCTCAACCAAACACGACACACATAGTTAAGAAAGTTAGTTTGATACAAATTATACAAAAACTGACAAGTTACTGAGGAAGGTTTTCCTGACGAGTTGGCTGATTGTATGACTTTGTCAATTACAAATACATATCATATATTCATTGTATAGATTTTGATATGGGATTCTGAATGGGATGATTGAATGTGTCATGGTTACTGATGAAATGGTCAGATGACCTTTTCTCTGATGATAAAGAGGGCAGTACACTGGCACTTAAACCCCACAAGTCATTTATTTGTATCAGGTGTGCGTAGTCAGGATGATGGACTGAATTCACACACAGCTTTGCACGAGAAATTATCTGTCATCAACACTGGATAGGCTAAAGATGAATATGGCTTTGTTTGGGCTCTGCGTATGCTTTATGAGAAAGTTAACTATTTCCTTTTTACTGCTCCATGATATTGACTATCTCTGATTTGACAGCATCTTTGTTCACTTCCTGCATTGTCTTTTTTTTTTGCACTGTAAATGCTTTCCAGCCAACACATCAACTGAGGCTTGTTATCTCTGTATGTACTTTACAAATTCAATTAGGACCCACTCACAGTCTTGTTACATTTTCCTCAACAGCTGAAATAATTTTTTGGGAGCTACGGTAATTTACTACACAACATTACCATGTTCTGTCCCGAGCCGTCACATATTCGTCTGTCTGACAAACTTACTGAAGTCATAGATAATTCATTTGATTCAAAATTACAGCTTTTCGCTGAATTGCACTTCTCACTTGCAAAGGTTTGTTGTGACAAGCTGGCGCGCAGCTCGTCTCAAACCGTGATTTCTGTCGGTCCTGATGACAAAGATATCATGCTGCGCGTCTTTAAACATGAAGCTGACATGTAGCACTTATCCACTCACTCAGTGCAAACCAGACATCATTGGTTCTCGTGACACCTCCCTCATTCCCCATGATGCACATGCAAGGGTTGCCTCCGCATCACAATTAGTAATTCAAAAATTTTAGGACACATTTTTATTTTTTGCTCCAGCGAAATGGGATGTTGAGCAAGAAAGAAACAAAAGATGCCAAAGAGCCTTTGTCCCTCCATAAAACGAGACATTTCTTCTATTGTGTGTGTATGAGTCACTTATGAAGGCAGAAACATTGTATTAAAGGAGACATTTATTTAATTCAGATTCTGCTCTAGATTTACATCTGAACAATGAAAGGGCTTCATCTAATGTGTGTGTCTTGTCAGCTGACTGAAAGAAAAGTGCTGAGAAGGAGAAGACAGGAGATGAAGACGGGAGAGGGGACGGGAACAGGACACAGGAGCACATGTGAAAGAAAAAAATAGTGGGAGGGAGGATAGGAGGGAAGGAACTGAGGGAGGGAGAGGGCAGAGGACAGGAGGACAGATTAGGGGAATAACACAAGACTAAACCAAAGAGAGAAGAAATGCTGAAAATTAAGAGAACAAATGAGCAAAATTGGAAGCATGAAAATTGAGAGAGGGACAAGTAAGTTGAACACAGGAAGGGAAACACTGATTATGGTGGAGGAACAGGAAATCATTTTCAGCAAATACTCCCTCAGTTTCTGAGTGAGCACATCTGATGTTTGCCTGGTAAGCACAACAAGGAATGTCCAGTAAATCATTCAATGGTAGCATATTCCTTACACTAATGCCAGCATAACTAACACTAATGCCATCAGTCAAGCCCAAAACTGCAAGTGCTATGGTTCCTACGCTCTGAAAATATGTGTGGAACCATCAGGTCAGTAGCAGATTCAATGACTGGATAGAGTGAACATCACCACTTTTAGGATGGTCAGCCTGCAATTGACTCAAAGTCAGAGCTACATACAGGAAGGAACCATGTACATACCGATGATGTGAGGACAAGGGGACACTGAAAAACTTAATAAAATGATTATTTTCTGCCAGTTATTTGCATTAGAAAGTTATCTCTAACTGTGACCTGTCTGGTTGTGATGGAGTCAGTGCCTCACCGGCCATTAACCTGACTGCACGTCAGTGCTACATATGCACAACATGCACAGGACTCGGACGTGACTGTAAATACTTGACTGAATCCCTTGTTGATCCCTCCTGTGTGAACAGAAAACACAAACAGTCTGATTATATCTTCTTATTAAATCCCTGATCAAGACTTTTTGGCCAAATTGACAGACCTGTGAGGAGACTGACCTTGTGTCTTTGAGTGTGATTGCTCATGCCTTCCCCTCCTCTCTCTAATGTATCTTCATCTCACTGTCGCAGACGCTTGACAATCAAGACTTGATGACGCCTGACGAAGGCCAGGACCTGTTGAACCTTAGTGAGACGTAAACAACAAATGAAGGTCAAAGAGGGAAACATGTTTCTACACTGGAAACCACAGACAAACAGATATGGCCAAGATCAGAAATGCAGACAGACAGACTGAGCATGACAGACCTTAGAGGAATTCAGAGTGACCTTCGTTTTGTGTGAATTAGTCTGGAAAACAGCTGGCTATGACCTGAGGCCAAACACACACACATGCATACCCACGCATACAGACGAAGCAATTGAGAAAAGATGTGAAAGAACCCTATGTATAACATAGATAAACACATTACATGTTTGCTGCATGACATTCCCCAAAAATGATTTGAGCGACTATGCATGTATACGCTTGTGTGTGTGTGTGTGTGTGTGCGCGTGCGTGTATGTGTGTGTGTGTGTGTGCGTGTGTATGTGTGTGTGTGTGTGTAAACACATGCAGAAATACATGCGTCTCCCTCTGTTTCAATACCAGACAGAACAGGAGCGCTTGCAATCCCCTACCCACTCTGTTTGTCCATCCTATTCCTCTAGCTTCCCCTCTACAATTTTGACAGCTATCATAGGTGTGGCTAAAAGCCTGGCAAGAGAAAAAAATTCTGTCTGTATGATGGTGTGACTGTTTGTCAAATTTTAGGCTGATAAATTGTCAGGGAGAGTGCATGATGATGACTTGGATTTGCTCAAAATTTTCATTTCCCTCTCTCTCTTGCTCTCTCTCTGTCATGCTTTCTCTCTACCCACCTAGCTTTCAATCTCTCAAATGCATTAAAGGCAACTGAGGGGAGGAGCACAATTTGAGAGAAGATATGAATTCTTATTTGAATATGAATACCAGTTGGCCTGATTTATGTGCGTGCGTGCATCCGTGCCTGCATACATGCTTTCGTGCGTGCCTGCATGTGTGTGTGCTTGTGTGCGTATGTGTATATGGTGTGCGCATCTTTGTGTGCCTGTGTGTGTTTAGGATGTTGATTTTTTTTTTTTTTTTTCAATTCAACTCCAGGTTTTGCTCTATATCAAACAAATATCTTCGGCCTATCAGCAGCAGGCAAGGGAGGCTGGCACGTTGTTGTCAGGTGAAGTTTCATTCTGGCCTCATGTCTGTAATCTTTATCTGCCAGGATGTCAGGGTGAAAATAGGAGGACATGACAGAACAGAAAACACAAATACTACAACTATTGAGCACACACACACAGACACACAGACACACACACGCACAACCATAGTGCCAGGGAAGACCATTTTGCCAATACGTTTGAAACCGCAAGTGTTCACTTTGTACCTTTTTTTGGCTCAGTTTTCAGTGAAGATTAGTGTGAAGGCAAAGAGGCTGCAAGCAATATTGGAAATGTTTAGCCAGTATGTAAGTGATTTGGATTATTTTGATAGTAATCAAAGAAACAACAAACAATAGATTCTTCCAGCTGTTGCTTATATAATTTCCTTTCCAATATTACGATATTTGGTTGTGCTGCGTTTTGTGCGTCTACCTCCAAGAATTCCGTAAAACAAAGGCATGGTTAATGCATATGCTCTGAGACTGACACTAAACATACTTAGGGTTTTTGCAGTTTGAGAACTGCATCACTGATCAAGTTCCTACTGGAATTGCAATTTGCCCGCCCGTGTTTACCGAATTATAAGAAGCTGCAATTTATTTGAATATGTAATAGCATGAGGAGTGCTCCAAATAATGGTAGCACTGGTGTGTCTGCAGTGTGCTCGGGCAATTATGGTAATCTCGGAGCTCATGAGGATGGCAAGCGCTCCAAAATGTTGTGGCGCATTAAGCCTGGAGAGATCCTGGATCTGTTGTGCAGTGTAAGCACAAAAATGCACTGGTGTGAACCTAACATTTAAGTTGCATTTGATCATCGTTTAATGAGTTTAGAGTCGTTTTTAGTTTAATTTTTGTCTCCCATGTCATTTTCGTCAGTGTTTTCAATACTGCACATTCCTGGTTTGTTGGTGTGTTTCTGTTAGGAGACACTGTAAATTGTGTTTATTGTCCAGAATCTGAATAATCATCATCTTACAGCATAGCCACCAACATATGGGTCCAGTTATCTATGATAATTTCCCATTTACCTCTAAGTGTTACATAATTTGACAGCTCCACATTGGCCAAGAGTAACAATCAAAAAACTTTTGTTTGTACAGTCCCAGTTCTTGAACCAGACCCACAATCTCTATGAAAACAAGAAAATTTTTTGGAGAGCGAAATTCAAAAGGAAAGCTTCATTCTCGTTGCGAGAGACAACTGAAAAATAGACCCCGCCCCCACGAATGGCTGGCAATGCAAAGGGCCATGGGAACTGCTGATGGCATTATGATAATTCAATGGAGATACTTTTAGACCAGGGGTGGAGGCGGAGGGAGGGGAGAAAGAGAGCCGAGAGAGAGGACATATGTAAAGAAAGCAGGACTATTGGTGTTTGTTGCATGAAAAACTTTCCAAGCATTCCAATCATGATTGTATTTTCTGATATGTTAACAACAATGACATCGGAGGGTTTCCTTTTTCTGGTGTCCCAAACTTTGTTGAAAGATTCATTCCCGACATTAAGACCAGTTGCACTCTCTCCTTTCGCTCCTGTTACTTAGTACATAGAGAAAAAGATTTGATTCTTGGAATAATTCAGTGTTTTAAGTCAACAAGTCCTGTCCTCAAAGGGATTTAAGGCGAATAGGTGAAAGTGAATTTATCATAAATCGGGAGCTCTATTTCAGCACCTCCCTGTTCCCTCCTTTAATCAGACGTCTCCATAAGAAGAGTGATGTGGCTTTGCTTATTAATTGCTGTGTGATTGCTGCTGTTGGGCCTCTTCGCTAATTTATCTCTCTCTGGGTTTTTACAGCCTGTGGCGGCCCCGGCTTGAGGGTTTCCAGCAGTAATTGTGCAGTATTTGTTGCTAATAGGATAATAATTGGAGCAGGTGCAGATAACTGGGTGGTTATTGGGCCTGGTGAGGAGGAGAGCAGTTTGGCATCATTCCAAGGATGCCCGCTGTTCAGCACGACTGGGCAGACACATAAAAACACACTTTAGAATCTACAGGACTCAAGCAGGGGGGCCATCATTACTCTTGCTCTGTTTTATCATTCGGTTTGGATTTCTTGATTCCTGCTCTTTTCCACAACTTCCTGTTCATCTTACATCTGCTTACTTTACTAAATCGATCATCATACTTCCTATCTCAATTACTCTGCTTCCTGGTCTTTGTACTGTCATGCAGTCTTCCTTGGTTTGGGGTAGACAATGCCATCATGAAAAAGAGGCAAATCTCAGGGCAACACTAATTCATTGTCACTTAGATGTTAACATTTATTTGCACAGCTGTTATATGCAAGGAGAAATGCAGCAGCAACTCTTGGATCCTGATTTTGCCAGGCCAGAAGGTGTAAATTCAGAACAGAGGATTTTGGGGATTCTTGTCAAGATAGGTGTTGGCGCGATTTTGGATCTAGCGACTTTTAGTGAGATTCCATTCTTGCAAGTGCATTCTTACAATTATTCATGTGTTTGATTATAAAAAAATTGTGGCTGTCACATTTGAATTTTCTATGGTCAATTTCTATCACCTTTCAATTAGTGAGCACGTCAGAGGGGTTAAGTCATACCTGGTACCTGGAAGCAAGAAATCCACTACAACATCTGCAGCCAAAGTCAGATTGGGAGAGAGATGACATATGCACATCAAACATTTGTTTTACCTTCCACTCACAGATACACACACAGACACACACTCACAAGTACACACATACGCACACACAGACACGTATACATACTTCCCCCTAGAGATTTCTTTGCTTGAATACTGTGATGATATAAATACAAATTGTAATATACGATTGATACCAGCTCCACCCCTTTGAACTGTAAATGGGTTGTGTTCAGGGGAAAAGAGGTGATTAGGCAGCAGGAGACAGTAAATCTGGGGTAGGATTCACACACACACACACACACACATACACACACACACACACACACACACACGCACGCACGCACGCATACACGCACACATGCATGCACACATTCAAGCACAGTCACCATAAACAAATAATCCAGGGTTGAGTCTTGAGTCCCCTAGCCATCTCCTATCATGCTGGATTAGAACAGAATAAGGGAATGCTCCCTTTAATGTCATAGAAACAGAGCGGACGAGAGAGGAAAACGTACGTCTTCATCCCACTCTGGCTTGCCCCCTTCCTTGATGCCGTGTGTTTAGCCCTGCTTAGCCAAATGAGTTCCTAATAAATGCACTGCTGAGCCCCTCTTCTTATAATTGGAGGGGGTTTTACGTTAGAGAGAAGTGGCGCGGTGCAAGGTGTGCGTCTCTGTGTCACATTTCCTGGCCACATTTGTGCGTGTGTGTGTGTGTGTGTGTGTGTGCGTGTGTGTGAAAGGTGGAGTGCAGTAGCACCTATACAAAGGAAGAGCGTGTGGGTGTGCGACTGAGAATTTGAGGCATGTGTACTGCATGTGCAAATAACATACTTGCACCTGTTCATATGGAAATGTATCCCATAACTAAATGAATTCTAATTTGTCTGCTGACACTTTTTAATGAAACAGCAGTTGTGGTCCCTCCACCAGTCCCAGCTCGCGTTTTAATCCCACTCTCTCCACGAGAAAATACCTGTTTTGTTTGCCAATGAATGGGGAATGTATATGTTTACAGATATGAATTGCACCATGAAAGCTTTGGAATACAAGGGTGGTGGAAGAAGAAGGAAGTGAGTGGGAAGGTGTAGGCAAGCTGCACACAGGAGGAAAACTGAGAAAACTGAAAGCTAGCTAAAGAAAGTCACACACTTGCCTGTAATTACTCATCTTGTGATTAAAGGTGCTGGCTCTTACACAACCCTGTTGCAGATGAGCAACTGATGGATATGTGTGTGCAGGCTTGTCGCATCCATTGAGGCAAGGTAGGCAATTGCCTGGGGCCCCAAGCTGGCGGGGGGCCCCAAGACTGGTTATGAATAAAATGCAATGACAAACTGTGTGAGCGCCCCCCGATTTCTGTTACAGTCGATGCAGTAAAGTGAAATATCCCCCTTATGGGGGCCCTCTCACTAGTTGTTGGCAACAAGCCAAGTTGGTGATTCTACAGCTGGCAGATTACAAAACTTCACCAAACACCATGAGGCGAAGTTTTCTATCAGGCAGCTAGAAAAGGAAGAGGAGATAGGAAGAGGAGGGATAGAAAAAACAAGATAGCGGTAAGTGATATATCACTCTAGATCAGGGGTGTCAAACATACGGCCCGCCTGGGGGTTCAGAGCAGCCCGCGGGATAAATCTGCATTATTTAAAAAATGAATGCATTTACTACAATTTTCTTTAAAATCTGTGGTTCCTATATTGTCCGCTAAGGGCGCTGTGTTTTAGTACTCGCAGACAACATTAAAGCAACACTGCAGCTGAATTAACATCTGGAGTTGGTGGCCTTGCACCCTAATCAGCGAAATGTCTCTCAAAAAGGAGAAAAGTGGACACAGAGAATCAGATTTTTCAAGAAAAATGGACATGTTCTTACATGTTCACAGAGGTGAAGGGAAACTTGTGTGCCTGGTGTGCCAGCAGCATGTTTCGGTGCTTAAAGAATACAATATTCGGCGCCACTATGAAACTCAACATGGTGAAAAATACAACGGCTTCCAGGGAGAACTGAGAAAACAAAAGGTAAATGAAATGATAATGAGGAAACAGCAATCTGTTTTCACACGGAGTCGAGAAGCCACTGATGCTGCTGTGAAAATGTTCGCTTTTACGGCCTCCCGGCCGAGGGACCGAACTTTGATGTCCCAGTGTGTTCAATCGAAATAAGCAACCAGCTGTTTAATTTATCAGTACAGGATAGTTGATTTATTAGAATAGGAAACAATAACACTTACAGAAATATTTCTGGATTCAATCGCCTGTCACCGCTCGTGAATCGTGCAACCCTCTCTTCGCGTAGAGAAGATGAGGAAGAACCCGGAACTTTGCCCATGCCACCCCTTTATGCACCTCTTCTCCCTTTTCTACAAAACCATCTTTCCTTATTTGGTGTTATCACATATTTTCTACCCTCTCTTGGCTGTTAATCATCCTCTTTCTGTGCTCCACTGTCCAAGCGGCGCTAGGCATCCTGAGGGCCTCCCGTGTCCTCCCACACCTGCCTTCAAGGACATACATTGTGCTTGGCAGTTCTAGCTTTTTTTTAACAAAAGCCAGCTACCTAATTGCGAGCCAAATAGCATAAGCATCAAAGCCATACAGTGATGGAAAGTTCATCAAAAATTGCATGCTGATGGCTGCCGAAATTGTGTGTCCTGAGAAGCGACATGCTTTTGCCAATATTAGCTTGACAAGAAATACTGTGGCAGACGGGATTTCGAAACTATCGGCAGATTTGGACCACCAACTGAAACTGAAAGTGGAGTCATTTATGGCATTTTCTGTTGCGATTGATGAGAGTATGGATATTACGGACGCCGCTCAGCTGGCCATATTCATTTGTGGGGTTGATAAGACTTTGACTGTCTTGAGGAGTTTCTTGAGCTAGTGCCTATGACCGACACCACGACAGCTGAGGACATTTTCCGCTCCGTAGTTGGAGCGCTGGACAGAGTCAGGGCGGACTGGTCACGCGCCGTAAGCCTAGCTACTGATGGCGCGCAGTCAATGATAGGTAAATAGACAGGTGTTGTGACCAAGTTCAGAGATAAAGTACAAGCCACAAATGGGGGGAGGACATTTTTGGACATTTCATTACATTTTGCATCAGGAGGCATTTATGCAGCAAATCGCTACAGATTGGATCACGTCATGGAGGTGGTTGTCTGAACCGTTAATTTCATCCGAGCCAGAGGTCTCAATCATCGTCAGTTTGACAACCTTCTCAGTGACTGCAACATTACCCATGGTGTGCCTTACCACACGGAAGTACGATGGTTAAGCAGAGGTGCTGTGCTGAAGCGCTTCTTTGATTTACGTGGCGAAATTAGACAAGTCCTGGAGGAAAAAGGTAAACCTGTTAAGGAATTACAGTGCCCACTATGGCTGCAGGACCTTGCATTTATGGTTAACATCACTGAGCACTTGAATAATCTTGACAAAATGTTGCAAGGACGCAAAAAAATCGTAACACAGTATTATGACAGCACACATGCATTCAAGTTAAAGCTCGGGTTATGGGAGACGCGATGGCAAGCGGTGATCTTGCTCATTTTCCCTGTTAAAAAGATATGTGCGCAGCAAGTGTTAATTCTGACCCGAAATGGTACAAAGTCAAAATTTCAGGGTTGTTGAGGGAGTTTGAGAAACTCGGAACAGAATTAAAAGTTTTTTGCTCACCTTTCACAGTCAGAGCTTCTGATTTGCCCATTGACATGCAACTTGAAATCATTGATTCGCAGTGTGATGAAGAATTGAAGGACGAATTCGCCTCTGTGGGCTTGGACAAGTTTTAGAAGTACCTCCTACCAGGCTATCCTACATTGACATCACTGGCTGCAAAAATATTGTCCATGTTTGGGACTACCTACCTTTGTGAGCAAGTTTTCTCACTAATGATCATTGATAAAATGTAGCTGCGATCAAAGCTCACACAAAAGCACTTACATGAGATTCTGAAATTGGTTGCTTCTCAGGACATGATGCCTAGTATTGATGCACTTGTGCAGGGTAAACTATGCCAAGTGTCAGGGGCAAATACTAAGCAAGACGAGTAATTGCTGTGGAAGTCATTCATTTGTTCAAATTGCTTTCCAGATGCCCCTGCCTGAGCTGCCACCGTAACGTGGTGGAGGGGTTTGAGTACCCAAATGATCCTGAGGGCTATGTTGTCAGGGGCCTGTCGGGGCTCCCGGTAGGGTCTCCCAAGGCAAAATGGTCTCAAGTGACGGGTCAGACTAAGAGAAGCTCTGGACCCCATATGAAGAGAGAAAAATAGAAGTTCATGTCACCCGGACTGGCGTCACCAAGGCCCCACCCTGGAGCCAGGCCCAGGGTTGGGGCTCCCCAGCGAGCGCCTGGTGGCCAAGCCTCTGCCAACGGGGCTCGGCCGGGCACAGCCCGAAGAGATGACGTGGGCCTGCCCTCCCATGGACCCACCACCTGCAGGAGGGGCCGTAAGGGGCCGGTGCATTGTGCTATGGGTGGCAGTCAAAGGGGGGGGCCTCGGCGACCTAAATCCCGGACAGATCAGTTGGCTTTCGGAACATGGAATGTCACTACACTGGGGAGGAAGGAGCCCGAATTGGTACTTGATCGTACCCCACCTAGGGACTCCATCGTTCTACTGGGGGACTTGGGGTATTGGGAGGAACGGCCTCCCTGATCTGAACCCGAGTGGTGTTTTGTTGTTGGACTTCTGTGTTAATCACAACAAACCATGTTCAAACATGAGGGTGTTCATTTGTGCACTTGGCACCAGCACACCTCAGCCCGGAGGTCAATGATCGATTTTGTAATCATGTCGTCTGACCTCCGGCCGCATGTTTTGGACACTTGGGTAAAGAGAGGAGCAGAGCTGTCAACTGATCACCACCTTGTAGTGAGTTGGATCCGCCTGTGGGGGAGGAAGCCGGACAGACGCGGCAGGCCCAAAAGCATTGTGAGGGTCTGCTGGGAACATCTGGCGGAGCCCTCCGTCTGAGACACCTTCAACTCCCACCTGCGGGAGAACTGGACTGGCAGACCTGGTGGTCCCTCTGTTTAAGAAGGGGGATCAGAAGGTGTGTTCCAATTACAGCGGGATTACACTCCTCAGCCTACCCAGGAAAGTCTATGCCAGGGTGCTGGAGAGGAGAATCTGGCTGATAATGGAACCTCAGATCCAGGAGGAACAGTGCGGGTTCCGTCCTGGCCGTGGAACACTGGACCAACTCTATACTCTCCGCAGAATACTGGAGAGATCATGGGAGTTTGCCCAACCAGTCCAGCTTTGTGGACTTGGAGAAGGCATTCGACTGAATCCCTCGCAGTGCTCTGTAGGGGGTGCTCCGGGAGTATGGAGTTCATGGCCCCTTATTACGGGCTGTGCAGTCTCTATACAACCAGAGCAGGAGTTTGGTCCGCATTGCCGGCAGTAAGTCAAACGGATTCCCAGTGCATGTTGGCCTCCGCCAGGGCTGCCCTTTGTCACCGGTCCTGTTCATAATTTATATGGACAGGATTTCTAGGCGCAGTCAGGGTCCTGAGGTGGTCCAGTTTGGGGACCACCGGATCTCATTGCTGCTTTTTGCAGACGATGTTGTCCTGTTGGCACCCTCAGACTAGGACCTCCAGCGTGCGCTGGGGCGGTTTGCAGTTGAGTGAGAGATGGCAGGGACGAAAATCAGCACCTCTAAATCTGAGGCCACGGTTCTTGACCGGAAAAGGGTGGTTAGCACCCTCCGGATCGCAGACAAGATCCTGCCTCAAGTGGAGGAGTTTAAGTATCTTGGGGTCCTGTTCACGAGTGAGGGTAGAATAGAACGGGAGATCGACCGACGGATCGGTGTAGAGGGAGCTGAGCCGGAAGGCAAAGCTCTCGATTTATCGGTCGATTTACGTTCCTACCCTGTCCTATGGTCATGAACTTTGGGTCATGACCGAAAGGACAAGATCTCGGGCACAGGCGGCCGAAATGAGTTTCCTCCGCACTCTATGAGGTAGGGTGAGGAGTTCTGCCACCCGGGAGGAGCTCAAAGTAGAGCCGCTTCTCCTCCACATCGAGAGGAGCCAGCTGAGGTGGTTCGGGCATCTAAACCGAATGCCTCCCGTACGCCTTCCTAGGGAGATATTCTGGGCATGTTCAACTGGGAAGAGGCCGCGAGGAAGACCCAGGATGCGCTGGAGGGACTATGTCTCCCAGCTGGCCTGGGAATGCCTTGGGGTCCTCCCAGAGGAGCTGGAGGAGGTGTCTGGGGAGAGGGAAGTCTGGACTTCCCTTCTGAGATTGCTGTCCCCGCAACCCGGCCCTGGAAAAGCGTCAGAAAATGGATAGATGGATGGATGGCTTTCCAGATGTTGAAAAAACTGTGTTTTTAAGTTCCACAACGCTGTGATTAAATGGTTTGCAACATTGTGACTATCACTGTCGCTTTAATCACTGTGATTAAATGTTTTGCAACATTGTTACTATCGCTGTGATCAGTTGTGCATAATGAACTTAAATAAATGTTAGACTGAGTAAAACTGATGTTAAATTTGCACATCCTTTATTTGAGGCTGTTCATAATGTATTTAGGAAAAGGAAATTTCATTTAATAAAGATTTTTATAATTGACTTATTCCTTGTTGCACTAATTATTAGTATTAGTGACTAATACAAAGAAAAGAAAATTGGATTTATTGTTAGTTCTTTGTAATTTTGCAATGAGTTTACAGGTCCGGCCCGCTTGAGATCAGATTAAGCTGTATTCGGCCCGCAGACCAAAATGAGTTTGACACACCTGCTCTAGATAGAATAGGTGCCTCGTTCAAAGGGTGAAACTTAGAAGCAGGTGGGCTAGCAACAAAATGTATGGGTAATGTTTACGTTAGCTACCTACCGGACTTCAGTGCCAACAACGAACAAGAACGGGTAATGCTGATTTTGAATGTTTATTTACAGCATATGTAAGAACAAGATCAGTTCCAGAACCACTGTTCATAGAATTCAGGGGCATGACATTGCCAAAGCTTTATAATAGGTTTTGATGAATTTGATAATTTGGTGCCCGGTGCATCATAAAAGCAAACTAGAACATTCATGTTTAGTAGTAGCCTATCCATGTAGGACAGCTGCTAACTGTCTTTAAAGCACCAGGTTTGTCTGTCTAATTCTCAAATAGCAAAATGCTTAAATGCTGTGTTAAGCATAAGTATAACTCATGAAGTTATGTAGGCATAAGTAACTCTGTATACTAAACATATAACATTAGCTTGGTAGTGAATCGAATCGAGATTAAAGTCTAAAATTATTCTCTTTACCTGCAAGGCACTCAAAAATCAGGCACCATCATATCTTAAAGAGCTGATTCATCTCTCCAAACCTTTCCAGACTATGTAGCCACCTGCCTATTTGACATGCTTAATCACATTTACAGTGAGATGCTGCTGGATTTGTACAGTAATTCAAGCATTGCCTTCCGTCTACCCCAGATGCTCCCTGTGTCATTGGCTTCAGGTGAGAGGAGCTTTTCAGCTACGAAGTGGATTAAAACTTATACGAGGACCTCCATGGGCCAAGAAAGGCTCACAGGACTGATACTCTCTTCAATTGAGCATGATGTTCGCCGGTCTTTGAACATTGAGGACATTGTGGTTGCCTTTGCTGATGCCAAGGCGTGCAATCAAGTTTAATTTGATTGGCACAGGATGGCCTGAAAGGTTAACCTTATATTTATGTGTGTACTTTTAATTATAATGGATTTGTGAGTTATGAAATAACGTACTCTCTTTATAATTCTTCTGCGACCTTTTTCTGCATAAGATGGCGGTGTTTTATTTGAAATGTTGACATTTTGCCTCTGTGATGATGGACCACCAAAGCGCCCGGGCCCTTCTCCTTATCCACACGCCGTGTCTATATTTTCAGATATCTACATAAAGTTTACATATGCTAACTTCAATTGTAACATCGTCACTATTACTGAGTTCTGAGGTGCATCTGCATACCCCTCTTTCTCTCTCTCTTTCTCTCACGCCAACTGGTCAAGGCAGATGGCCGCCCACCTGCAGCACCTGCTGCCTGAGGTTTTCTCCCACCAAAAAGGAATTTTTCCTTGCCACTAGTGCTTGCTAATAGGGGAAATGTGTTGGGTCTCTGTCTGTAACTAGATATTTTTTTAATAGTCCTACAGTTTATATATATATATATATACTGTATATATATATATATATATCAGATACCCAGCGGAGATCATAAACTGGCAAAAGGAGGAGATAGAAGCCACAGACATAAAGACAAGAAAGCTCCTCACGATGCACGGAGGGTTTCATCCCAAGTCCACCACCCTGAGACTGTACACTAAGCGGAAAGAGGGAGGCCGACGACTAGTGAGTGTCAAAGCTACAGTCCAAGATGAAACATCGAAAATCCAAGAATACATCAAGAAGATGGCCGAAAAAGATGAGCTGCTAAGCGAATGTCTCAGACAGCAGAGGCGCGATGAGTGTGCAGTAGATGAGGAGCAGGCGACCTGGAGGGAAAAACCCCTACATGGCATGTACCATCGCCAAATAGAGGAAGTGGCTGACATCAATAAGACCTACCAATAGCTGGAAAA
>OMPJ01039965.1:0-10119 GCA_900312935.1 Carapus acus | reverse complement strand
TCATGAAATTTTCAAGACGGCTCTCCAAACTGCAAACTACACCGCAATATTTCACACTTTATTTGCGCAGAGTGGCTTCAACAAATCTAGGCTCAAACACAAGAAATGCACTAAAGGAAGGTGGAAATTCTCTTGATTGTTCCGTCGTTTCAAAACCAGCATTGCGCGACACTGAGCAATCTCTTTGCAGCAAAGGCCACAGAAATTTACATTCAATGTAAGAGAACTCCCAAACCAGGGTCTGATAAAGGCTTTATCGCCACTGCTCAATGTTTATTCTAACCCGCCGCAATCCTTGCACGCCAGCTGCCAAAAGGGCAACACTGCACTCTGTTAAAATACTTCAGGCTTTTTTTTTAAAAGAGATAACGCTTTGCTAGTGAGTAATCTGGGGAAGGACACACACAACAGCGGCAGCCAGCAGGTTTAATGATATCCAGACTGAAGGCAAAAAAAAAAAAAAATCAATGAGCAGAGGGAGCTGGAACGCTTTGCTTTATGGCTTTTTTTTTAAATGTGTCTTTGCAACTATTTCTGTGACATTTTTGCAGGTGTGCTGTACGCTGCTGTACTGCTGGCGCTGGCTGAAAAGTGCATCTGTATTAGCTTATACTGCCCGGTCAGCAGGAAAACCTCTGAGCAGGGGTGGGCCATGTAAGCAATATATGCTTGGCAGAGACGTGTGCCATGATATGGATCGGCCGGCCAAACCAAAACAGTCTGGGTTTAGACTGCCGTTCCACAGAAATCAAAAAGCGTATTTGTTAATCGTAGTGGCCGTTCACTTGGACTCCATCGGGGCTCCCGTTCTATAGTGTACTTCCTGCCTCGCTTTCCTTCCCTTTCACAGCTATGCTAGGATCAAAATCCGAGGAAACAACCTGGCCAATGTTTTAGGTTCTTTTGTTAAGCCTAGAAAATGTAACACAACGTTGCTCTTCTCGCAAATGTCATGACACCACTGTTCCCCTCATCTGTATTGGTACAAATATTCTGGGAAAATTACATTCCCTTATGTTCCCTTAAGAAGCTATTGTCTGAAATCAAAGACGTGCAATAACACAATGCCACCGACACAGCTGTGTTTTATTCCCACGTTTTCAAAACCAAGAGAGCACCAAAGGAACAGAAAAGCCATTTTACCTGACTTCTCTGAACTGCACACGAGCAATGTCAGGAAAATGTTGATGCTTTTAACGGCAAATATCTGTCAGTAGCGTAAGATTTTTGCCCTTTTTGTCCTAGCAACATTAGGAAGTGCAATTTAGGAGTACTTTGGACTGACACAATATTGCTTTAAGATTTGCTAAATAAACCCACCGCCTTTCAAAAGTCAGTGAGTCACCGATGTCTCACCGACATTTTCCATATGATGCACAGGTAATCACACTAGCCATTTATTTGCCAAGGACTGAAGACGAGCTAGACGACAAGCGCACTCTTTAGCCGCGAAATGTCCTCATCTCTTTTCTCACAAGGACAAATGGCTTCAGCTGCTTATCCTGCAGCGCCTAATGTTTGCCTCCACGCCTGCTGCTGTCAGCAGGAAAGAACACGTGTATGAAGGGGTGTGAAAGCGCCTGCACAATAATTGGAGTCCAACATGGACGTGTGTTGGAGCCAGAGCACATTGCATTTCAACGTCGTCATCTGTGGTGGCTTTGGCGCAGCGGTTGAATTCTTGATATTCGGCCAAAACATATCCAACATAAAAGTCAAGACGTGTAGAAACTGTTGACTCTCGTCCCCTTTCACCTACATTTCCGAGATCCTTTCCACCAGACAAAGATGGACCTTTGCCCAATCTTCTGTAATGAAACTCCACGCCATAAATCTTGCTGTGGCCCTTTTGAGCCCCACAGAGTGACAGGCCTAAATCAGTCTAGCCGCCAGACCCCATTAACCCCCTGTCCAGCAGCCCCAACCTACCCCACCTCACCGCATGCCCCCCCCCACCTCGTAATGTCTTTTACAACTACATCCTACATGTGCAGTTGTGAGGAGAAATCTCAAACAGTGGGGGAGAGGGGTAGGGATCAGGAGGCCATGCGACGGAGGCTTCTTGCTCTAGCTGTGCAGGGTTGGATGAAGTCTCAAATCACACAGGAAGACATATACATGTAGTAGCCTTGTAGTAGGGAATCTTAAAAACTGCTGAATGCGGCCCAGCCCATCTCCAAACCGGCCACTGGAAACCGAGGTGGTCCGGCGTCTGGGCTCAATGGCACTGCTGGACCAAAGGCCATCTGTGCTCAGACAAAACACTTCTGCGTTCTCCACACGCAAAATCTACCAGGTGCAGTTGACTAGCGAGCAAGAAACACTAGACAGCTGCTGTTACTCATTGGGCGAGGGAAGAGCTGGGTGGGAGCGCAACTGTGCCTGGGAGGCGGTTTCACGCCGACTGCCTCTTTTTTCCATATTTGGTTTCTTCATGTTAACGCCGGATCCGTAAAAGCGCACCACGGCGCGGCACGAGAAACAATATCTCTGTATCGGATTCTGCCGCGCAAGATAAAACATGTGTCCGCTTCATGTCGTGCGGTATTAGATTAACAGATTTCACAACTCGAGATAAGACTATGGCTGAGGCCGACTCCAGTTTGACCCGAGCAAACAATCGGCAAATTAACACATAACAAATAAAACCTACGTTTCCGAGTGAATACTGATGTTTTAATGAGGGATGATGAGTGGCAATTTAGTTTCTGCTCTGAGAAACAATGGCCCAAAGGCAGAACTAATGTCAAATAATTTCTAAAGGAAATCAAATATTGTTTGGATAAATGTCACAGCCTGTGTTATAATACCGCAGATGAATAGTCCTACATTTCTGTTCACCAAATCCCCTCAGGACATTGCCTATAGCATATCACTTCTAAAAAAAACACACAAACCCTACCACATCCATTTTCTGACTATTTATTTACTACAATCAGGAGGTATTGAACAAGCTTGTTGAGCCAAGGAAATAGCTAACACAGTATAATGATGAACACACAAGCTCATTCCTGTTCTCTCAATGACAGTCATAATTCAACATGATTAGACTGAAACTGCGCCGAGTGAGTCCCTGGACGCGGCACACAAACACCAAATCACTTTATCTCCACTGGATGGCTCTTAAAGGCCTGTAATGATATGCGAAGGGTCTTAGCGAGAGCCCGCTCGGTGTGGCTGAAAGGGAGCTCAGACGTTTGAATGCAAACTTGCTGCCAGCGCTGTTATATAACTTGAGCTTGTCATCATAACAACACAGTGAAGAACGTGACGCGCAAACAAATGGCCGTCAAAAGGTGCCGTCGCGGGGACATGGAGCACTTTCACATTCGGTGGCAGGCAAAACACACTGATCAGACGGTTGAGCCGTTCAGTCTACACAGTGTCGGAATATCCAAAGGGGCCTGTTTACTGAGCTATGTAAATAGTGTCGATCCAACCATGACATCATAGTCGACTCATCCAACACTTTCCCCACCCTCATTATCTCATTGCACTTTCACATACCTGTGCTATCGTTTTAACGGCCATATTTTTATTGCCCCATCGTTTCCATGTAAAGTGACAGAATCTGAGTGTGTTGGGACGGATAAGATAAGCAACGTCATTTTCAATGATATTGCATAATAATATCATACATTAGATTGTGTATGATTTATGGCCGGGCAAGGTGTCCTTTCAGATTACACGAATTCGGGGCCATCTGAGGTAAATCTCTGACGCCATCGGACGAGGAAGGAGCCCTTGCTTTTCGACTTTCACAGCTTCTTGTGAGGAAACCCAAGATGCTCTGGGCAGTTTGCTATTTCACAAAGTCTGCGAAGTGAAATGTGGTCGGCTGACATCACTGCTGCATGTCATTAGTTATCAGTGGCAACATCTGTAGTTTAGATGACCTCACTACGCTCCTCAATCTCTGCCTGGCATCACTCTGCCTGTTTGGTGACATTGAGGAATTCTGACAGGACATATTGAGAGTTCATTCGACTGAGACGTTGTGATGTGCGAGTGATGTGTGATCGAACAATAGAAAAGGAACGATGCCGGGCCTCAAGAAGTGACTGAAGAGGAAGTAAGAAGTGCCGCCACAGCATTGTTTCATAATATGGCCAGAAATTCCCTTTGAGGCACAACACTGAGCTCTGGATTATCTTTGACCCCATTACATTGTTGGATAAGGAGGAGATATCGCCTGGTTCCCCCACCCCTTTAGACCGCGACGATTCAATTTCTAAACTGCAGCTAACTCTGAGTGCTCTAGTGAAGTCAGCTGAGTCTGGTATCACTAGCCCTGAATATTTCTCCAGAACGGATCAAACTTACACACACTGAAAAAAAAAAAACTTGGTAAGACAAGATCCTAGTTTTAATTGCTTCCGCAGATTTTGTTTACCCATATTTGTTGAGTCTTATTAGGTGAAACGTCAAATTGTGGCTGAATTAATTAACAGGCCAACGAGAGTACATGATTAATCTGCGCAGCTGACTGATCACCGGTCATTATGTAAATATCTTTGTCTCTTTTGGAACAGACAGTCAAGACACCCGGCGTCGAGTATTATCAGAAAACAATCACACATGCGCTGAGATATTAAGCCGAGGCCTCCGCCTTGAGTGATTTGCAGTTAATCCGTTAAATTACGCAATCGGGGGTCAATACCTGAGTGCAAACACAAAATTTGACCAATACAACCCAGTATTTGAGGTTCATCGATCTCGTAATATGAGATAATACAAGTGTGTGAGAGTGTAGTGTTGGTTATACTTCAACTGACATCTCAAATAAGCAGTTTCAGTCTTTAAGACAATTGACCAGCACCGAGAGCGAAGAGTGACACTTAAAAGCACAGCAATAACTTCAAACTCTGACACCCTCAGAGGATGAAACGTAACATGACTTTAGGGGGCTGCAGTGACAGTAAAGCTGGATGATTGAAGGGGGAAAAAATACTTGCAGTAACGCCATGCGTGACAACAATCGACCAATTCTGAGTCATAACCTGTTTCTGTTGCACAACGGCGCGTCGTTTGTCTCGTTCACATGTTTGAGACGATCGGCATGCGGCCAAGGGCTTACAAATGTTGGTGGATAAATAAGTAGGTGCTTAACCTACGACCCACGATCGCCTCATAAATAAATACAAGGGTTTGAAATGACAAATAAACCGTAATACCAGTTAAAAACTACCGCGTTATTTCACACGACGATCTACACCGGTTAACTGCTAGCCGTGTCAAGCGAGCGATCTCTTGACTTTCTGTAGGCTACTTTGACACTGAGATGGTAAACAAACCAGATGATCTACATTTACATCGAATAAATACCGTTGCCAACCTGAAAAGTATGTTGGACTCGTGACAGCTAAGCGGGACTAACTGATAACACCGAACAGCGGGCGGACAACAGTCATTCAAATCTTTATAAAAAAAATCTCTGTTTACAAATACAACATCAGCCGCTTTTGTGTATTGACAACTTAGCGGGCTAACCAAATTAAATGTTTGTTCTGGAGTAATACGTCGTTGCAACTACCTGACATTGACCCGTATGGCTTTGTTGAACAACACAGACGCGTTAGAGCAAAAAAAGTTTGCCGAATTCAAGATAAACGGCCGATCATATCTTTGTCCGGCTGAGTTAGCATCGCTAGCCACTCGTTAGCTTAGCTTAGCCATGTAGCACGTGTTCTTGATTTATAATAAAATAATTAACAAGCTGGCGGTAGCCAACCAACTACGAGCGGCGCGGAGGGGAAACCGAGGTGTTCTTTGCTCCGCATTCCGCCCCCCAAAAACACATTCGACGGGAATTTACAAGCGTTTGCGCCGTAGAGGGCAACGCAGCGACGTAGGTTCCTCCTCCCGAAGAATAGCCGAAGCCCCATCAGCCATCAAACAGAGGCGACATTCCCCCCGAAGCGGAGGCACCTCGGCCGGCTAACGAACCTTAGCGGCGGGACGGGAGCGACCATTCGGCGGTGTTCTCCGGTCTCGGCTCTCGATCCTCGTCAGTCGTTCCGGCTAATGAGCTTCTCGCTTCGATGGCGTGTCGTCTCCCCCCTGAAATAATCCACATGAAAGACTGCTTCCCGTTCGCGTCGGCTCCGCTGGCGGCTTTAGAGAGCTGCCGTGCCTGTTTTCCCCGCACGACACAGTGGTCTGCTTTTGCTCCCGGAGCCGCGGCAGCTCAGCCCGTCGCGGCGCGGATGATCCGCCTCCTCCCCTCCATAGGCCCGCTGGGCGCGCTCGCCCCTCCTCTTTACTCCCGCACGCCACGGCCGCTGCAACGCCCTGGTGTAAATCTGTTGATATACTGTGACCTCGGTGCCATAAACACCAAAACATATTCATAACGCGGCCGTAAACGCACGGCAAATTAATGCCGGTTTCCACTCTTTCTGCCCCGACGCATCACGCTCGCTTTTCTCACACGCCAATGTGCGCCTGATATGTCAGAGCGAGAAAATCATTCAGATCACACACTAATTAGAAAGATAAGTGATGTGATTTACACAGACGTTCATCTCTTATTCTCCATCCAGAGACTTTTATCTATCTATCTATCTATCTATCTATCTATCTATCTATCTATCTATCTATCTATCTATCTATCTATCTATCTATCCTGCCAATGGCAACACTTGTATCCATAGTATTCCCATTAGAACAACTACAAATAGTGATGCTTTTACTACTGCTAGTATGGTATGGGTGCCATCATACTGGTGGTAGTAGTGGTAGTATCTACCCCGTCCATTCATTTCAAACAGGAAAACAATGGCTCAGTTTTCTGGGGGAATTGTGTTGCCGCTGGTGAAAGCAGCCTTTATCTCCCACATTATCCACATGTCCTTGTCCTACTGTTATTTCCAAGTGGTGGAAATGTGTGACCAGATGACCAGGCCACAGGATGGCCCCCCACCACACAGGATAGATGATCTGCATCCAAATCTATTTTCTTTCATTACATCAGTCGTGCTTTGTTTCAGATCCTGTTTTGGTTCCCGCTTGGGTTGCAAATGGCCAAGCTCAGAATATATCAATCAACCCTCGCATTAGAGCGTTGGGCTCATCCTCCTGTCTCTCCGTGAGGTTTGGCGAGGGGTCATTTTGAGCTGGGACACTCCGGGGGGCCTACATCTGTGCTGTTTGAAGCCCAGGGAGAAGTGCAAGCTGTGAATACAGTGACCTAACATTGAGGAATAGTGTTTGGGAGATCACAACGTCCCACGCTGCGAGCGGAGTTGATGACTGCAGCAGGGCCACTGCCCTCTTAATGATCTGAAACCTCTCCGTCTGCGCCACATGGACACTTCGACTTAAGAAAAACACCAAACGCACCTCCCATAATGCAGCTTTAAAGACAGAACAGACTTTGCTTCAAAGCCCATTTATGTCATTAAGCGGAGCTTTGAAAAAATGATTTTGACAGGGTGAGGAAATTAATTTTCATGTTGTTCCATCTGGCAGATTGTGCGTTACGACTTTTCACTTCAATAAACTATTGGCAACCTGTCTCGTCTGCACGGCGCTTCCACTCTTTCCAGGCAGGCTATAGCTTGACCTAAATTTCAGCTGCAGCTATGATGTCAGGCGGGATTGTTTTTCTTCCCAGTGTTTTTCTTTCTGCTCTGTGGATTGGGAGACCCCCTCTAGCCATTGGTATAAGCAGAGTCTCTTCATCCAGCCCTCACAGAGCAGGAAAGAGCGCTTTGTTTATTTCAGCGGGGGCCGGCCGGACCCTGGCGTATGCTGGAATAATTTCGCCCTATCTCTGCTATGGCCAATTAGCCCGCTCGCCGATAAAGCGCAAATGTTACTCGCTCGCCTGTTTTGATGTCAACAGCTGTGCTTCATCTGCAGCCAGATCCCCCGCGGAGCTCAGCGGAGCTTTAGACAAAGCCCGAGAAGACAAACGAGCCTTCCTGGATTCCTAAAATCTCACAATCTCACACGTTAACGTTTGTTTTTTTTCATATCTGAGCAGGGCGTTCTTTTCATGGCCGCAAAATTAAATTTGCAGCCCTCCGAGGGGAGGAAACACCTGCTTTATCGACGCCGTAATGTATACGGGGGGAGGCAGCCGAGCGGGATCGTTCCGACGGAGCCCGTATCAAAGGATGAAAGGCCTGCTCGGAGTGTGACTGCGTCAGCTGAGCAGACTTCACACCTTTCAAAGTCCACGGCTTGATAGAGGCGCAGCAGACAGTCATTAAGGTGAGCAAATAAAAGATGCACGCCTGAGATCCTTTCAAAAAGAGAGCAGGCTGCGGGGAGAGGACGCGTCGAAACAAGGCCGGCTCTTTAAAGAAAGGCTGACACAGGAGCGGCGAGGAAGCTTTGATTCCAAACTCAATCGCCGACCTACTGGAAGGTGAGGGAGGCGAGGAACCGCCAACCTCCAGTTTTTCTCTACAGCAACCTTCCATGGCTACTATCTGTCTGTCTGTCTGTCTGTCTATCTATCTATGTATCTATCTATCTATCTATCTATCTATCTATCTATCTATCTATCTATCTATCTATCTATCTATCTATCTATCTATCTATCTATCTATCTATCTATCTATCTATCTATCTATCTATCTACCAACCTACCAACCTATCTATCCTGCCAGTAGCACCTCTTGTATTCAGAGTATTACCCACAATACTAACAGTAGCCGTTAGTAGCCGTGCCACCACTAGAAGTGGTGCTATTACTACTGCTAGTACTGCTGGTATCGGTGCCATTGCACTTGTAGTAGTAGTAGTAGTAGTAGTTGTATCTCCCCCTTCCATTCCTTTAAGACTACCATGACATACTTAACCCAAACTCAACATACGAGAATTTTGAGATACAAGCCGTCTTGGTCCATATCTGTGCCGGAGAGCGTAAATCTGAGCTAGGAGTTGTACTTCAGGACACCAGCGCTAGCTAGCGCACAGGTATGTGCTATCTGTGACGGCTTGCACTATCTATATCGACAAGGAACAACAAGAAACAGGAAGTTCAACATTGGAGGAATCATTCAAGGCTCGTCATGGGTGGGTGGTTTGAGAACTTGAAGAGGAGAACAGACATGCACTCGCTGATGAGGCATAGAGAAGCATCTAGTGTGGACGTTAGGGCGACGGAAGGATACATCATACGTTTGGCCGTAGGTGTCGGGAGGAAGGATACGTTTAGAACAAGTGTGTAATGGGGACCAAACTGGATTATTCTGGGAGAAAAATGGCCGGATCAGATTAAAATCACTCTAGTTATGTGAAATTTAAAAAATCATTTCATACAACCAGATTAACTTGGGTTTAGGGTCAGGGTCAGGGTTGGGGTGTGGATGAGGGTTAGTATTTCGAGTATTTCTAGGTACTCCTGTATCAGAAAAGAACCACAGTAAGATAGCAAACACTGTAAAGCAAAGGTGTCCGGCCCAAACTGGATCCTGTGCAGTTAGAGCACCCCTGTGTCGCCTACCTAGCTCAAATCCCCTCAGAAAGACCGGTACCATCCCCAAGACTTCCTCCGAGTAATGAAACGTCTCACACGTTCCATCCATAACGTGATTTTTCGATGAGAGTGATGGATCGAAATCGGCACGTGCGTCTATTTTTGCGCTGGTATAATTACACGTCAGGTTCCTTGCTTAGGCTGAAATGTACATTTTTAGCCCAGACGTAATTCATTCTGCCACCGTTGGCATTTATTACCGTCAGGACGCGGCGCGAGCCGGTCTGGAAGAATTACCTCTCCCTCTCGAAATATCAGAGGCCAGCGGAGAGAGGGAAAAGAGGGAGAAAGGGAAGAAAACGTATTTTCTCCACTCCTCCCTTCTCCGCCCTCTGCCCCCCCAGCCTCTGAGTCACGCGGGTCATTTTTCACGTCATTTCGCCATCAGCCCACGTTTGCATGCAAAGGCGGCGTTATTTATAACCGCAAAGACTTTCACCTAAATGCCCTCACGCCACAACAAAGGCGGCTGTGAGAGCAGGAACGGCCGCATCGCGCTCCAGAGCCTAATGACTGCTCGCATTGTTGGAATTCCGCCTCCACTTCCTGAGTCTGTCCACACCTGGCCGGCCGCCAGCGCTCTCTCTCTCTCTCTCTCTCTCTTTTTTTTTTTTATTTTTCCCTCTTTC
>OMPJ01039963.1:0-10752 GCA_900312935.1 Carapus acus | reverse complement strand
GGCCGGACGTGAAACACTCCGACGGCGATGGAAGCCTGAGGTCAGAGGTCAACAGTGCATAAAACACTCTCTCTCTTCTCTCTCACACACACACACTCACACTCACACACACTAACACATGCTTGCTCCAATCATTCCCGTCCCTCACTCCACTACGCGGCTGTTATTACCTTATTACGGAGGAGAGGAGGTAACAGATCTCCTTCTCTCTCTCTCGCTCTCTCTCCGTTTCTCTCCCCCCTCCCACCTTCTCTCTCTCTCTCCCCGCGGGGGGCGAGCAAGGGAGCGCGGCGAGGCTTTGATGTGGAGAGCGAGTGAGCGGGCGGGCGAGGAGGCCGCGGCTCGTGCGTGACTAACACGTATGACCGATCGCACACGTGGACGAGCGCGCCTGGCTCACACATGCTAATGAGCAGAATGCAGATAGACTGTGTGTGTGTGTGCGTGCGTGCGCGTGCGTGTGTGTGAGATGGCGCTGGGGGGCTTGGTTGTAAGGACACGCAGGAGCCCAGGTTGAATTGATTTTGGAATTAATTGCTGCCTGACATTCGCTTCTATTCATACACACACACACTCACACACACACACACAATTTGAATTATGACTGGAGATGAGAAATGGAAATAACAACTAATTTACTCTAAATGTGACATTAACGCACAAATCTGACCGACGTCAGAATTAATTGAGCACCTTTATACCTCTGAGGCAATTTAGCTAATTTTGCGTCATCAAAAACCTCCTGATCCAGCTAAGGGTAATAACGGTAATGCTCCACGCTAACGCTAATTTGTTTTGTGTTTAATACGCAGAAGTTTTATCAACAACAAGGTTTCGTCATTCCTGTTTCCGAGTAACGAGGTTGGGCTAATCCGGATGCTTTGTGCTAGCTTGCGTTTGTTTTTGTTTTCGTTCGTGGTTCTTCCGTCCTCTAAAGATTTCAGGGGCTTTGTCATGCCCCTGCGCACTTTCCTCTAATTTAGCGCACTAGCCAGTCATAAAAGCGGTTTGAAACCTCTCTCTCTCTCTCTCCCTCTCTCTCTCTCCGTCAGCACGATGATGATGATGATGATGATGATGGTGATTAATAATCTTCGCCCCGGGCCTGCTTTGGCTGCTGTCCATTTCCCGTCTCCGGCTGAGTGGGAAACGTTTCCACACACACGTCAGCCGCCTGACGTGTTGTGACGTGGCGGTACAACCGCAGCGACACGGTGAATGTGAAGATTAGCCGTGACTTTTGTTAGCGCAGCTCGTTCATTCACTCATGCATGGGGGCAATTAGTCCTCCATCTTTAGGGCCATTATTTAAAGGGGTAACAGTCATGGTGACTTCATCAATGATATATTTATTTTAAAAATCTATGGTGATTATCTATGGGAAATGTTCCTCATATAATGCTAATAACAAAGCTATTATTACTAAATTGTATATCATAAAAGTAATAATTATGCTACCTACTGGATCATTACTTTAACTTAATTTTAAAAGTCATAATAATACTACTTTCACTTGGTGATTTCCTTCATCAAATAAAAAACAATTCCTAGATTATTATATATTATCATTACATTATTAATATATTTGTATTTATGTATTGTCTATATTAAACATTCAGCAGATTGTTATTATTTACATTACTATGATATATTATTATATGTTATTATTTTTTTCCTAGTGTAAAAGTAATATTAGTACCACTTTTATTCAATATTCCTTTTTGTAAAAGTAATAAGTACTAAGTAAGTAGTAATTATGATAGTAATGATGATGATAATAATACTATGTCAATTATTGTGAGTTACATTTTCAGTGGTTTGTTGAATGTACAGTATAATCTTTTGAGAATTTTTAAAAAGTATTTTCTGTTGCTGAATATCATCATGACATTATTCTACTAAGCTACCAAATCACAAAATAAGAAATGAGATGATTTGAAATCCTGCCCGGCGTCAACGTGCTGTTACGAAGCTCATAAAAGTTAATGTGCTAATGCTGACAGTACTAATAAATAGTGTAAGCTCAGTCCACTTGAATCCTTCGAAGACATTTTCCTCTTTTGGCCCACGGTTGATGTATGAGCAGCAGTGGGCGTGGCCAAGGCATGCTTGGAATTGAACCAACAACCTTCATATTTATGAAGGACAGCGCCACCTACTGACCTAGCATCCACCACTAAGTAGGTGTCTCACTGTGGTGGCTGGCCATCAGTGTGTCAATGTGTGTGTATGCCTGTGCACGTGCGCACGTGTGTGTATTCCATGTTTTGGAGGCCGAGTTGAGTCCTGTGAAGCCGTCTGATCATCCCTTTTCTGCTCGGCCGACCTTTTTGTGTACACGCATCAGGCTCGGAGCGTCTCGGGCGTCGCCTGCTGCTGCGGTTTGAAGCCTCCCCAAAACATGGCGGAGCCCCAGACGCCCGCCAGGCTCTGCATAATGCATGGAGGAACATCTCAAACACGGAGCTGGCGTGCAGGTTTTTGTTTTGTTTTGTGTTTTTTTCCCGTTTTTGTTTCCTCTCCCGTCAACATCTCCGCGCTGCTTCTGCCTCAGAAGTTTCTGTCCGGTTTTTGCTGCTGCAGCGTTTGAAAGCCGCTGGCCGCTGCAGGTTTGATGTGGATCCTCAGAGGAGGAACCACCAAGAGCCTCCCAAAGCCTCTAGAAGCCCCTGGAAGCTTCTGCAAGCCCGTCTGCTTGATGTGAGACGGCAGGACGAGCATCAGCAGAAATGCTTGAAAGAAATCTCTGACCTACTTTGGATTTCTTTGGATTGTGTAACATTTTGCACAATGGTTGCCGGGCGCTGTGATGTGAGGCCGAGGCAGATGGAGAGATGATAAGAGGTCTGCTAGATAGAAAAGGGAAGGATGAAGGGATGAGGGGGAATTCCAGGTGCTGGGTTTAACGGAGGGGCGTGGCTCTAAAGGGGAGGGGTCGTGTGGGCACCGTAATGTTCCTGGTTACCAAGAAATAGGTGTGAGATAGATGTGTGCGTGTGTGAGTGTTTGAGTGTGTGTCTGGCTGAATTTTAACTTGCTTTGGCTAATGCTGTAAGTGAAAGTAAATTCCTGTTCCTCCTCGCCCTCATTTGCTGTGTTGTTACTTCAAATGTTTTTATTTCAACTTAGAAATTGAGCAAAAAGTTGAACCGGAGTCCAAGTCCTTGTGTGTGTGTTTACACACGCACAGCGACTGACAAGGTCAAACGTTATTCATGATGCAAACGGACAAGCTTTGGCAAGGATGAAGTGAAAATCAAGAGAGGTTGAATCTTTTGCAGTGATGAAGTGAAAAAATATAATAAATTCAAAGTCCACTGTAGCGATGATGTGAAAAATCCAATTGATTCTGAATTTGTAGCAGCGATGAAGTGAAAAATCAAATAAAATCTGAATCCACTGCAGTGATAAAGTGAAAAATTAAGCAAGTTCTGAATCTTTGCCATAATGAGGTGAAAAATCTGACAAATTCAGAATGTTTGGCAGTGATGAGGTGAAAAACATCACTAAATTCTGAATTTTTTGTAGTGATGAAGTAGAAAATGTAATTCTCAGCATTCTTTGTCGTGATTAAGTGAAAAATCATATTAGTTTAGAATCTTTGGCAATTGTGAAGTGGAAAAATCAGATAAATTCTGAAATATCTGCAGTGATCAAGTGAAAAATCAGATAAACAAGGTGGAATATCGAATAAATTCAGAATTCTCTTCAGTGACATTGTGAAAAATCAAATAAATTCAGAATTTTTGGTGGTGATGAAGTGAAATATCAAATCAATCAGAATCTTTGGCAGTGATGACGTGAAAAACAGAATAAACTCAGAATGCTCTGCAGTGATAACGTAAAAAATCCAATGATTTCAGAATTTCTGGCCGTGATTGAGTGAAATATCAAATAAATCAGAAACTTTGGCAGTGATGAAGTCAAAAATCTAAAAGATACAAAATCCTTTGCAATGATGAAATGAAAAATCAAATCCCACATTTCCCAGAAACAAGAAGCTCCACCTCCACCTTTCATCCTCAGGTTGCAGCAGCTCAGCGCAGATGTTGAGACACACATACACACACACACACACACACACACACACACACACACACACACACACACACACACTGCACCAACATCTGCGACCCACCCCACCTCCACCTTCACCCCTACCACTCCTCCTCTCCACCTCTCCCTCTTTCTCACACCGATGACCTCGTTTGCTGATTGGCTGCCTCTGTGTGTGTATGTGTGTGTGTGTGTTTGTGTTTCCAGGATGAGAGCTCCATGTTTTTCCAGTTCGGCCCGTCCATCGAGCAGCAGGCCTCGGTCATGCTGAACATCATGGAGGAGTACGACTGGTACATCTTCTCCGTGGTCACTACCTACTACCCCGGGTACCAGGACTTTGTCAACAAGGTAGCCGCACACAGAAACACACACACCTGAACTCACACACACTGTACTCACAGCCTCCGGCGGGGTCGCCGCAGGTTGGCGCCGCCATCCCAGACCAAGTTAACGGACTCCCACCATCCATAATACGCCGTCTGGTGCCGTTTCCTGTAATACGCGGCAGTAAAATAAATATATTTCCTCCATAAAGGCGCGAGCAGCAGGAGCGTGTGACTTATACGGCGGGCGGCCATAAACTTCCCCAACTGTGGACGGGAGCCACAGCTTCTCCTCACAGGGTCACATTACGGATTATTGCTTTCATCAAGTGTGCGGTGGGGGGGCGGAGACGCGGCCGTCCTTGAGTCTGGCCGTCTTTTTAACCTGCTTTATTGTTTATCTAGTGGCTAGCGCGCCGTTAAAGTACATGAAGCGATGGAGCTGTTAGCCGGGTCAGAGCCGTGTCGTGGCCGAGCGTGAGGCCCATATTTCCAGCAAGCGGCAGGTTGGTTGTTAGAGGTGCTGGGTTTAATTTTAGGCCCTTAATGGGAGGGGAAATTAGGACCAGGTCTGTCTCGGAGACGGATGTGAAGGTGCAAGAGCGGCGACGAGTCGGCCGCTTTGTTCTCCGCTGATGAAAAAGTCACACCTCAAAATCTATCTGCCTCTGATTAAAGTTATATAAGGGGACGCGAGAGTGTGTATGTGTGTGTCTTTGTCCCCTGTGTGAATTAGAGATGGCCGATAATGTCGGCCCACCGATATTATCGGCCCGATATTAGCATAAAAATGTAATATCGGTATCGGATTTTTTTGCTTTAGAACCGATAAAATAAAAAGCAATAAAAATAAAGTAATGCTTGCGTTACACCGAAATAGTGCCTATGCGCTCCTGAAGCGTTTACTGGCGCACATATCGGTATCGGCTGTTACTGGTATTGGTAAATTGAGAGTCGGACAATATCGGCATATCGGTTATCGGCAAAAAAGCCAATATCGGACATCCCTAGTGTGAATGTGTGATTGTGTGTGTGCCATCCTGTAGGCACACTTACAAACCAGAAATTGTATGAAATGAAAGTACTTCAGGAGCTATGAATGCAGTAATCCCTCGATGCCTGGTGACTCACCTATCAGGGTCTCAGTACTTTGCCGATCTTTATCAGCCTGAGCCTTAGGTTAAGACAAAATTGAACATAGCAATCTTGTTGTTAATGGTCATGAATGTTCAATGTAAACTTATGTGGCGTTTCCACGGTACAAAGCGTGTTTCTGTGCCGATCGAAATTGAGATTTTCGTAAAATTTCTTGATATCTATCAGAGATAAGAGCATTTTCTAGCGTAGCCATAAGAAATTATGAAAATAAAGTTAAAATGACAAAAAATTCTGTCCAGTAGCATCATCATAGCGCTTAGCATCCGGTGTGGTTCAGTTCCCTCTTTGCATACGCATCTGTAGTATCTCTATTTGTGTCATGCAGCAAATTTTCAGCTTTTTGTGTGAAGTTGTTACTTCTTCAAACGGCGACGATGGTCACCAAAAGTCGTGCACCTTCTAAACCCTGTGGCTGTGACTCCAAGCGCCAGAGGAAGATGCTTAGGTGAAGGTGGAACTTCTTTAAACGGTTTCCAAGAGTGTTTCAGAGCGTGGGAAAGGTTTCTAAGAGTGTGGGAAAGGTTTCTAGAAGTCTTTCAGAGTGTGGAGAAGGTTTCTAGGACTGTGGGAAAGGTTTCTAGAAGTCTTTCAGAGTGTGGGAAAAGGTTTCTAAGAGTGTTTCAGAGTGTGGGAAAGGTTTCTAGGAGTGAGGGAAAGGTTTCTAGAAGTGTTTCAGAGTGTAGGAAAAGTTTGTAAGACTCCATTTCTGTTTCCATTTCGTGGATTTTCACCGTTGGCGCTAGAACCTAACCTCCGCTATAGGTTGTACACTTTGCAAACATTGGAATCCTCCAAAAACAGCTCAGACCTGACAAAGGTTCCCTCCAACTTCCAAAGGTCTCCATGTGGAGAGGGTCCAGATCCCACCCTCACAACCTCTCCCTCCCCTCCCTCAGGTCCGCAGCACCATCGACAACAGCTTCGTGGGCTGGGAGCTGGAGGAGGTTCTGCTGCTGGACATGTCGGCCGACGACGGCGACTCCAAGATCCAGAACCAGCTGAAGAAGCTGCAGAGCCCCGTCATCCTACTGTACTGCACCAAGGAGGAGGCCACCACCATCTTTGAGGTGGCCCACTCTGTCGGCCTCACCGGCTACGGCTTCACCTGGATCGTCCCGTCGCTGGTGACGGGCGACGCAGAGATCGTGCCGTCTGTCTTCCCCACAGGTGAACCCGTGTTTTAGCAACCCGGTGGGGGGAACATAGCGGTGGAACCGCTTCCAAACACACATTTGACACCTGCAATTGTGGGAGCACACACACCACACACGCTAAGTAAAGCCTGAGGAGAACTCGTCAGCGCCTCAGCCATCAAATCGCTGGCGTTCCCGCTAACAGCCTGCAGACCTCTTACTAACAATGTTGTTGCTAGTGTTAGCGTCAGCAGAGCTCAAGTCTTTTCTTTTCTTTGCTTCCGTCTCTCCGACCCCTAGGGGGCAGCGAGTGCGGAATCTCAGAACCTGTGAGCTAAACTTCCTCCACCAAACGAGGTGACGGCACGACAGGAAAGAACCAAATTCCAAATTCATTGGCAGCTCTGAGGGCTCAGCTTCAGATTCAGCCATAGCTTGAGCCTCAGCATCTGTTTCAGCAGTGACTCGGCTATTGCATCAGCCTCAGCCTTGGCTACTGCTAGCTTAGCTTTCATCCCTCGTCTCTGTTTCAGCTTCAGCTTTGAGTCTAGCTTTTTTGTTTTTGCTTGGCAGCTTCAGCCCAACGGCTAGCCTCACTGCTAGCTTGGATTTCACATCGTTCTTCAGCACCAGCAAGAGCTAGCTAGCTTCACCCTCAGTCATGGCCTCTGCTGGAGCCACAAGAAGGGTGTTTATATTGTGAATGGTTCCTAAATTGTTATTGCGTTCAATGCACGTTACTGCTAGCAAGCATCTGACGCTGTGGGCGATTGGAACACGAACGTTTGAAAGTAGTTAAGCGTCAACCCTTACCGTAACCCTAACTCTATCCTGGTTCCTCAGCTTTAGCCTCGGTTTCCATTTCCGCCTCAGCCTCAACTTCCTCTCCTCCTCCTCCTCCTCCACAGGCCTGATCTCGGTCTCGTACGACGAGTGGGACTACACCATCGAGGCCAGAGTGCGGGACGCAGTGGCCGTCATCGCCACGGCGACCTCCACCATGATATTGGACCGTGGCCCGCACACGCTGCTCAAGTCCAGCTGCCACGGGCCACTGGACAAGAAGGGCGCCAACACGGGCAACTCTCGAGAGATCCTCAAGTGAGTGAGAGGTCACGCGCACACACACACACACACACACACACATACACACACATACACACAGACACACCAACACACACAGGTGCATTAAATCCAGTTTTTGTTGAAACATTCTATTCATCGTGGCCCAGCTGGAGATGTCGGTGTCTGTTGGTGCCAATAGAGGAAATGAATCTTTGCTCCATACAGTAGTACCTTGACATACAAGCAGCCGAACAAATATGTGTTTTGAGATACAAGCCGTCTCTGGGTCCATATTCTTCTCAGGGATAAGAGCAGAAATAGTAGTTCAGCATTGGAAAAATCGTTCAAGGCTCGTCATGGGTGGTTTGAGAACTTTAGGAGGAGAACCAAAATCCACTGGGTGGTGAGGCATGGAGAAGCATCTGGTGCGGCGGAAGGATACGTCACACCTTTGGCTGTAGGCGTTGGGAGAGAGGACATATTCACAACAAGGGTTTAACTGGGACCAAACGGGACATTTCTGGAAAAAAAGTGTCTGCAACGAATTAAAATGACTCCAGTTATTTAAGATAAAGTAGAATCTTTTGAGATACGAGCTGATTGACTTACAATCTTGGTCACAGAATGAATTAAACTCGAATCTTAAGGTCACAACAGTATCCATAAAGCTAAATACAGTGATAGCGGACCTCATTTTACTGGACTTCGGCTATGGCTGACAAATTTTCAAATCACCGAAGCAACTGACCATACCGGGAACACAGTAAATGGGACCACAGCAGATTGTTCTGGAAAAAACTGGTCAGAATGGCCAGAATTATTCCAGTTACTGTAAAAGTCTAAATTATGTAAATTATGTAAATATGTTATTATTCATATTAAATCATTTTTAATATAAAATCTTAAAAGATTTAAATTTACATTCAAATTATTCAAGATTTTTATACTCTATTTAGATTATCGAAATTCCTATTATTCAAACATTTGTTTGAGATGTGAGCCCATTGATATACAAGCTCAGACACGAAACCAATTACACTCGTATCTCAAGGTACTACTGCAGCTGGAAGAAAGAAAGATAGAAAGAAGAGCTAGACAGAGGGAGGGAAAGAGAGAAAGAAAGAAAGACAAAGAGGACAAGAGGAGTCTCCACAGCCAGAGTGAGACTCAGTCTGAAGACATTCTGATGTGGTTCCCCTTCTCTCCTCCGGTGCTGGAGAAGGTGTGCGAGCCTTCATCTCGCACGTCTCCACGCCGCGACCGCCTCGCTCTCTCACACACACACACACACACACACACACACACACACACACACACACACACACATACACACACTCTCCGCCTCAGCACGCCTGCTCGCGGCAGCTCGCGCTCACACACCGAGTCTGAGTCCAGATTCACCTGCAGACTGGCCCCCATGGTCCCTGTGGGTCCAGCACAGGGTGTGTGTTTGGGTGTGTGTGTGTATGTGTGTGTGAATTGAATAATTAATTCCCATTTAACTTCTTAACTTTTGGCCTACACACACACACACAGATCAGAGATATCACAGCTTAATTGAATGCCTCAGGACGTCTGGATCAAGGGGGGAAAAGGAACAACAGTTGGGTTATTGAACACACACACGCGCGCGCTCACACACACATACACACACACACGAGCGCGGCTGCTTAATGTCCGTGTGACATCTTCCTCCTCTTCGGGGCTTTACCTAATAAAAGCGCAGGATTGCGGCTGTGGCTCGGCATTGTGGGTAATTAGTTTCTCTGCCTCTAAAACCTTTAAGCCGCGGCCGCCTTTCATCACGCCGCGCTAAAAATAAACGCCGTGCCCCCCCGACGCCCGGGGAGTTGCCGCACGATGAAGAGGAGGAGGAGGAGGAGGAAGAGAGGGAGGAGGGGGCCGGTGGTGACGTCGGTGACGGGGAAAATGATGATGATGATGATGATGATGATGAAGATTGAGACGGCGGCGGTGATGATGAGGACGATGGCTGATGGTGATTGTGACCTTTGTGATGATGATGATGATGATGATGGAGGCGATGAGGATGAAGGTTGAGGCGGTGGTGGTGATGAGGCGATGAAGAGGATGATGATGATTACGACCTTTATGATGATGATGATGGTGGAGGTGATGAGGATGAGGGTTGCGCTGAGGGTGTTGATGCTGCTGAGTGTGATGATGATGATGATGATGATGATCACAAAAGCAGAAACAATGATAATGGTGATAGTTATGCCTGGGGAGAAGAAGTGATGAAGATGATGATGATGATGATGAAGGATATGGGGATTGACTTGAGCTGCCTGGAACTCCTTTAATGGCAATAACAAGAATATTTCAGGACACACACACACACACACAGCCGCAGGCACACACCTGGGACACCACCAGAGGGTTGAGTGCAAGTGTGTGTGTTTGTGTCCGTATGTGTGTACACGTGTGTGTGTGTATGTATTTCTGTGTCTGTATATGCATGAGTGTGCGTGTGTTTGTATCTGTGTATGTGGATGCGTGTTTGTGTGGATGCATCTGAGTGTGTATGCACATGTGAGTAGTGTATGTGTGCACGTGTATGTTTGTGTGTGTGTGTGTTTGTATTTGTGTGCCTGGGTGTGTGTGTCTGTGTATCTGTATATGCATAAGTGTGCGTTTGTATGTGGCTGAGTGTGTATTGCACGTGTGTGTGTTTGTGTGTGTGTGTACATTGTGTGTATGTGTATGTATGTGTATGCATGTGTGTATGCATCTGTGTGTGTGTGTGTCTGTATATATGGATGTGTGTTTGTGTGTATGTCTCTGAGAATGTATGCGTGTGTGTGTGTGTGTGTGTGTGTGTGTGTGTGTGTGTGTGTGTATGTATGTATACTGTAAGTGTATGCACATGTGTGTGTATATGTATATTTGTGTTTGTATGTGTGTATGTGTGTGTGGTCCATTTTCCCTGCATCTCAATGAGAGAAGGTGGGGGGGATTTGGCGAGGCCAAGTTTGGTGATGACCCCCCCCCCC
>OMPJ01039960.1:0-17348 GCA_900312935.1 Carapus acus | reverse complement strand
AGTGCCTGAGCGTGAGGATGGAAAGATGGAGGGATGGTGGAGGTGGTGGAGGTGGTGGCTGTATCCGCTCTGGCCGTCTGCCAGCATCTTAAAACTGTCCCACAGCTCAGCAGAGAGTTTGAGGTGCGCTGGCGGAGGGATTATCCGCCTCTCTGGCCCCGAACGCCGACCCGCCGGCTGGCAGATATACAGCTGGAGGAAAAACTGCCACGGAGACGCACTATATTATATTTATGTCCAACAACAACCACACTTCCTGCCCCTCGCGGGCTCCAGGGGAGGGTCGAACGCTGGGGCTGCTTTTAGGTGATGAGGTGCTTTCAGGGGTTAGGCTAACCCTAACCCTAACCCTAACCCTCCTGGCGCGCACCAAAGGGATTCACCATCTTGGTCTTTGGCCCCCGCCGGGCGGTGATTTGTTGCTCAGTTATGCTAATGCGTGTCCGGCAGCGAGGAGTTCATCAACTTTAAATGAGCGTGAGCCGGGAAGGAGCGAGTTTTTCGTGGGCGCAGACTCGCTCACCGTGACCTTGGCCGTCGCCGTGGTGACGTGATGAATGGAGATCGCCACCGGCTTTCAGAAAGACGAACGGCGTTCACACGCTGCCCTGCATCCCAGAGGCAGCTCGCCAAGGGAGGCGTGGGGGGGATGGACGCAGACACACACACACACACACACACACAAACACACACACTTTACAGATGCTCATCTCAATGTGCTGGTTGGACAACTTAACCCTTGGATGCACAACCTAACGATGCCTACACTCTTTAACGAGTATGGTCACTTTTTACCCCAGTTGAGAATATTGAGATAAATATTGAGAATTTTCTCAAAATGAATCTAAGCATAAATTTAGAAAAATATTGCCTCATGCCTCAAACATGTTTAATGAGGAATAACTGCAATATGAATATATTACAATTTTTCTTCAGAAAGATTTTGAAGGGCAAGAACCCCTGGGGGTCACACACACACACACACCTCAGCGCTGACAGTCGCGCACAAACACACACCACCTGCCTCACACTCCTCCTTTGCCCCCCCACCCCCACCCCACCCACCAGGGCCAGGGTTTGCTGCCGTGACCCCGAGGGCGGGGCTCCCCGTGGCCAAGGACGACAGCAGCAACACGGCCATCCTGATTGGCTGCCTGGTGGGCATCATCCTGCTGCTGCTGGCCGTCATCGCCGTCATCCTGTGGAGGCAGTACTGGAAGAAGATACTGGGCAAGGTGAGGCAGTGCGTGTGTGTGGGGGGTGTGCGAGTGCGTGTGCGCGCGCGCGAGTGTGTGTCTGTGTGTGCACGAGCACTCCTATAGGTCACGTCAGCAGTTTGGAGACCTGAGATGTCTTCAAATGATCAGTACCAGATTTCACAAAGAGAACAGTCAGCCAGTGTGTGTGTGTTTGTGTGTGCGTGTGCATGCATGCGTGTGTGTGTGTGTAAACTTCTCCATAATGAGAAACGGCCTCTACACCAAAGATGGCAGCTGGCAGTTCAAACTGAGCTCCCCCCTCTTCCCTCTCCCTCCTCTTCCTCCTCCTCCTCCTCCTCTTCCTCCTCCTCCCCCTCAGGCCCAGGGCAGCCTGTCCAGCGACGAGCTGCGCGTCCACCTCTCCGTCCCCTCCGACAACGTGGTCATCAACAACACACACAGCTACTCCAGCCGCTACCAGCGCATACACACCTTCCCCGACGACCGGGAGCAGGAGCGGGAGGCCGAGGGGGAGTACCAGGAGCCCAGCGCCCTGCTGCGGCCCAGAGACCAGCGGGACAGCACGGGTACATCCCGCACACACACACACACGCACACACACACACACACGCACACACACTCAGACACGCCAGAGTGTGATAGAATACATTGGCAGAGATGAAGAGCGCTGCATTGGTGCCTTGCGGGGGTGGAGGCTGGCAACGTCAAGCAATGAGGCCCAGCATGTGTTAATGTGACAGTAACGTGCTCATGTACAGTCCAACCACACACACGCGCGCGCACACACATGCACACAAGCACGCACACGAGCACACGCCAGGGGGAGGGCAAGGAAACAATGTGAAACGTCAAGGATATCAAATGCAAACCACAACTATTGTCCAAGTCTTCTTTTCTCTGCGTGTGTTTGTGATTTGGCATCGTCGGGTTGCTGAGGGCAAGAGAGAGAGACAAAAAGACGGAGAGAGAGAGAGAGAGAGGCACACACACAAAGAGGGAGAGGGAGAGAGAGAGAGAGAGAGAGAGAGGCGTGGGCAGAGAGAAAGCCAGAGCCAGCATGAGACAGACGTTGCGTGCAGATGGAGAAAGAAAAGCGCCGGGTTTGACAATTTATTTCCCCACACCAAAACAAAACTAAATCAAACCAAACACACCCCCCACCAGCAGGATGATGGCCCCAGAGAAGATGCACTGCACAGTGGGGGTCACACACACACACACACACACACACACACACACGCACGCCAACTCGCTATTGTTCTCGGTGGATGAGCGAGGGAGGAGGGAAGAGGGCTGAAGAATAAACAGGCATTACTTGTAGCTGTGTTACACAGCGGGATGGGAGGATGAGGAGGGGTCATGATGTGTGTGTGTGTGTATGTGTGTGCGTGTGTGTGCGCGAGGGGGTTAGCATGGTGGCCTGTGAGAGCTTGTCGTAACAGAAACATTGCTCATGTTGTGTTTGGTCCTGGTCCATTGTGTTAACCTTTGCCTGTGTGTTGCCATGCCGCCGCTGCTGTATGCTCATGTCTCACTCACACACACACACGCGCGCACACACACACACTCACACCAGCATCACCCCTCATTGTATTGGACATGCTAACCGTGTGTAAGAGGTTGTAATTGTGTTTTTGTCGTTGTGTATTCTGTGTCCTCGCACCTCTCTGGACGTGTGTGCGCTCCATCCCCATCCACCTTGCCTGGTCCTGTGTGTGTCTACGTGTGTGTGTGTGTGTGTGCCTGTGTGTGTGTGTGCCCTCCCAGCCTTGCTGCTAAACAACCCGGCCTATCACCTGCTCCTGTCAGATCAGAGAAAAGGCTCCAGGGCTGTGGTCATGCCGCCGACCGCTCAGGCTCAGGAAAAGAGCCTGAATGTGGCCCAGGGTAAGAGAGCTCAGACTGACCACCCAGGGCCGGGGTGTGTGTATATGTGTGTGTGTGTGCGTTCGTGTCGTGGGGGGCATGTCCTCAACCTCCCCACACACACACACACACACATTTACCCTCCCACCCAAGCCCGGGGCCACTAGATAGGCTGTAGGACGCCTAAGACAAGAGGGTGGACGGACGGCTATGCATGCGTATGATTCTCACCTTCATCCCCCTCCTCCTCCTCCTCTTCCGCCTCGTCCTCCTTCTCCTCACTCACTCACTTAGTCACGCACCCTTACTCACCCACTCACTCACTTACTCATTAATCTGGCGCTCTGTTTCAAGGGGCTGGTTCAGGATTTAGGGGGATTTGTCATCAAATGTTTTGTTGTTTTCCCGAAGTAACAACTGATTTTCTCTGAGTCACTCAAACTAGCGTTTTCTTTTCTTTTCTTTTCTTTTCCTTTCTTTTCTTCTCTCTATCTTTTTTTATTAGATTCTTTTTCTGCGTGACTCCAGGTCTGCCTGGATGGCAGCCAGGGCAGATTACCTTGCTCACCATTAAGCGTCATGACCATATTTTTTAAATCTCACGAGAGTCGACAGTCAGCGGGCACCACACACGCTTACACACACACTTACACACACACACACGCGTGCGCCCCCGTCATTAATTTAGATATGGGAGCAGCCTTGCGGAACGCTGACGCTTTAAAGTTGTATGAGCAGGTAGGCCGCGACTTTCAGCTCCCACTCGGATGACAATGGGCCGGTAATGTCTGCTCAGAGGGAGGACGGGAATAAATCACTCTTTCTTCCTCCATCTTGTCAGCACTCCACTGCTGCTGCTGCCTCAACCCCTACATAATCAGACCCCCCCTCCCCGCCACACACTCACACACACACAGAGATACACACACACCTCCCCACCAAAAATGCTAAATAGGAGAAATATGCCTGGAAATATGCAGCGACGTCCCCTGACGCTGCATTTTGCAGGAGCAGCGAATGGTTCTGAGCCTCTGTGCCGATCTCTAATCGCGCCCACGCGCCAGGATCGCTTCTCGCTATCGACGTTTTTAGTTTGCCGTCCCGCCCGTCTTCACGTCTGGTTTTATCGCAGCGCTCGTTTTTCTTTTACGCCGTCTGGCAAACGCTGCTGTTTTTGTTTTTGAGGAACAAATAAAGAAGTCGATATCCGCCGCCGTCGTCGCCGCCTCGTAAACGTCTGCGCCGTCCCCGTCAAACGAGCAGAGCGAGCGTCCCCCCCTGTCCTTCTGTCCCCCCTGGCTAATCTCTCTTCTTCCACCCCGTAGCTTGCGGCCTGGATCTGGACATGGAGAAAGGCGTCCCCCCGTCCCACGAGGAGCCCCCGCCGTACCCTGGCGCTCCACCCTATCCGTCCTTGTCCCCGCCCGTGTCTCCTCCACTGCCGCCCAGCGTCCCGCACTACGCCGAGGCCGACATCGTGAGCCTGCAGGGCGTCAGCGGCAACAACACCTACGCCGTGCCCGCCCTCACCTCCTCCAGCCCCGGGGCCGACGCCGCCCCGCTGCCCGAACTGCCGCGCCAGTGTCTCATCTTCAAGGAGAAGCTAGGAGAGGGACAGTTCGGGGAGGTGAGGGAGGCCTAGAGGAGTGGCGAGTGTGTGGGCACAGGTGCGTGTCTGTGTGTGTGTGTGTTCACCTGTCTGTCTGCCTCTATGCCGGGAAAGGTCCATCTGTGTGAAATCGAGAACCCGCTGGATCTTCCCAACCTGGAATTCCCCTTCAATGTGCGAAAAGGTCGCCCCCTGCTGGTGGCTGTGAAGATACTCCGCCCAGACGCCTCCAAGAATGCCAGGTCAGCAAAAAAACTAAAAAAGATAAAGAAGGAGTGTGTGTCGTGACGCTGCTGCTAATTTCCTCCATTGTGGTGCATTTAAGAAAAAAATGAAAAAGTAAATACAGAAGAAATATATTGGTCAGAAAAATAAAGGATACCCCCAAACAACACAAGGTAACTCCAGGTCAATCACATTTCTGTCAAATCAACTTGTCTAGTCAGGGAGCAACACTGATTGATCATTTTTATTTGTATTTAGTACTTTTTGTTTTATGAATTCTCTTTTTTTCAAATTTCATCTATTGAAATCTTGGATGTGTTGTTTTAGTGTTCTATTGATTTTTGTGAGCAGTATATATATACAGTAAATATTAATAGTAAACACTTAGAGATGTTTTTTCTTTTTTGCTGCAGTAACGCTTTCTGCCTCTAGGGGGCAACCAAAAGACTAAACACAAAACCCACAACTCAAATAAATCAGAGTGGACGCCAAACATCCACCACAGCTCTGGGGTTTTGTTAGCAATTCATGTCAGGGATCCGTTTGCTCTGCTAAAAAAAAAAAACAGTTTTGAGTCTCTCGAGGTTTCCGTCATGTTTGATTCACCTCGACAGCCAAAGATTTGCAGCAGTTCAATTTTACAGACCAACAAAGCGAGACAACGAAGCGGATGAATGCAAAGTTGCAGGCTGCCTTCAGACCTTGGTCGCGCCATCAATCCCTCCTCACCCCATTCCCTCCGTGAACACACACCCTCTCACACACGTGTACAGAGATTTGAGCAGAGGATGGGACCCCGTGTCCTCTTATCTTTTTTTTTTTTTTTTTTTACCCCCATGGCCTCCAATCTTCCCCTCGCCCCTCTCCTGCTAGGAACGACTTCCTGAAGGAGGTGAAGATCTTGTCTCGCCTGAAGGACCCCAACATCATCCGGCTGCTGGGCGTGTGTGTGAGCAGTGACCCTCTCTGCATGGTCACCGAGTACATGGAGTGCGGGGACCTGAACCAGTACTTGTCTCAGCGGGTGCTGCTGGACAAGACCGGCCCTCTGCACAACACCCCCACCGTCAGGTAACACGCACTCAGACACACGCACACTCACACACCTCTGCTCCGGTTCTATCCCGCATTCTCTCCCTTTCCCCGCAGTTACCCGGCTATCATCGCCATGGCCAGTCAGATCGCCTCGGGAATGAAGTTCCTCTCGTCCCTCAACTTTGTCCACCGAGACTTGGCCACGCGCAACTGCCTGGTGGGGGGCGAGCGTGGCGACAGCGGGGCGGAGCGCGGCGGCGAGCAGCACATCAAGATCGCCGACTTTGGCATGAGCAGGAACCTGTATGCCGGGGACTATTACAGAATCCAGGGCCGCGCCGTGCTGCCCATCCGCTGGATGGCCTGGGAGTGTATCCTCATGGTAAGAGGGCTGGGAAGAACTGTATGTGGGTAGACTCCTAGTGGGCAAAGTACGGCCCGTGGGCCACATCAGGCCCAATTGTTGTCTTCATCCGGCCCGCCAAAGATTGGTACAGAATTCACAATTTTGATCCATCAAAACAAAAACAAAAACAACAAGATATATACAGGTATATCACTACAAGATATATATCACTACAAGATATATATAACATATATGATATATATCATATGATATATATAACAAGATATATATCACTACACTTCGATGCACTGGTAAAGATCGGTGTAAAACAAAACTGGTCCTATTAACCCTCAGATACACACATGGGATCAAAAATGACCCTAGGGGTTGTTATTATTCAAACTATTTATAAAGAAAAATTGTAATATATTCATATTTCAGGTGTTCTTCATTGAAAATGTTTATGACATGAGGCAATATTTTTCCTATCATATATTTTTCTCCATTTTTCTATTTATTTTTTCATTCATTTTGAGAAAATTCTCAAAATTTTGAGAAATTTAATTGGGTTCCCAACTTGTGGAAGAGTGTAGGTCAGGGGTGCCCAACCTTTCTGGGCTCGCGAGCTACTTTCAAAATGGCCAAGTCAAAGAGATCTACCAGCGTCTTCCTCCCTGCACTTGGCAATAAATCCATTCAAGCGGCCAACCATCGCGGGTGCTCCATCCGCGGTGATGGACACTAATTTGAACACTGAGAGTTGAGTTTCCCCCCTTTTTTTTTTTAAACTCAGCTTCCTTTTGAGAGCTGAGTGTCAATTTAGAATCTAAATTAAACGATAACTCGCTGGCATGCAAGGAAGACGCCGTTGTGTGCGCCTGCGCATACCTGTCGTTGTGCGTGCATGTGCATGCCGGTCTGTGTACATCTGCATGACGCGGACTACCCACACTACCTCCGCGGCCGACTGGTAGACCGCGGTCGATGCGTTGGGCACCTCTGGTGTAGGTATTGGTAGGTTGTAGATCCAAGGGTTAAAAGAGGTAAAAAAAAATTAAAAAGGTAAAAAATTTATCAGCTTAATGCTTTTTTTTCTGTTTGATGTGTTTAATATGTTGATTTGTTTCTGTTTGTGTGTTTCTGTTTGATATGTCTACACCTTGTGCTCATGCAACTCGTCTGTCAATATATAAATAGTCAGTGTGTCCCATAAGCCCAGATGTTTGCTCCCCCGTGGTGTCGCCCATCAAGACGGGAGCAGGCAGGAGATGTGACGGTGTGTGTATATGTTTGTGTGTGTCCAGGGTAAGTTCACCACAGCCAGCGACGTGTGGGCGTTTGGCGTCACCCTGTGGGAGATGCTGAGCGTTTGCCAGGAGCAGCCGTACTCCACCCTCACCGACGAGCAGGTCATCGACAACGCAGGGGAGTTCTTCCGAGACCAAGGCAGACAGGTGCTACACACACACACACACACACACACACACACACAGGTCTCACTCGCACCTACACGATGTGATTGACCCTCCTCCCTGGTCCTCCTCCAGGTGTACCTGAGCCGGCCGGCCGTGTGCCCACAAGGTCTTTATGAGCTCATGCTGAGCTGCTGGAACAGAGACTGCAAGCTCCGCCCCTCCTTCGCCGACATCCACTCCTTCCTCACCGAGGACGCCATGAACATGGTGTGACGGTTCCGAGACACTCGCAGCAGCAGCAGCAGCAGTAGTAGCAGAGAGTAGAGACGGCCGACCTCCTCCGAGGAGCGGCCGACCGACGCAGGCGGCTTGTATATTTTCTCCTCTAGTTTGGGCTCGGCCGGGTCTGAGACGCCGCTGGTTCGGTCCGCCTCGTCAGACCCCCCCAAGTCCAAGCTACGTTTCCATGGTGACGGTGATGCTTTGGGTGGTGGTGATGGTGGTGGTGGTGGTGGTGGGTGCGGACCGCGTAGGAACTTTCCCTCTTCTCACTTCATGTACACTAGCATTAGCTCGCTAGCTGGGTCGGAGCAATCAGTGCTATGGGGTCGCTGCTAGCGGTGGAGGCTGCGCCACAGCTAGCTTGAACATTGAACATTGACTCTGAAGACGCGTAATGACTTCTCACTCACTCGCACAGGGTGTAACAAGTGATGGCGGACACGCACCAAAAGGTGTATTGCTGCACATTTCATAGCACACACACTCACACACACACACGCCCGTCTGAACAGCACACTTACAAAAGCAACACCGCACACAGTTGTCTTAATATTTATAGCACGTATAGCCCGGCACATTGCAGCCAGCATCCCCCTGGCACCCTCCTTCGACTCCTGCACTGCTATAAAACCCTTCAGATTGGAAGACATAGAGGACGTGGACGCGGAGATTCGAACAAGCCGGTGTCTCCGCTGGCTCATTATTCCCGTCTCGGTCGATATGGTTTCATTGGACCGCCGGTCCCTCACACTGACCCACATCCACCGCCCAGCACAGCTGTGATGGACTAATGTGACCTAGTGCACAGGGGACCACAAGTCCCCCCAAATTGAGTAGTCACACAGGGACGCCCCCCCAAGGACAAAATGGCTCCATCAATCACACCCTAGCCAGGGAGAGCTGGTCCCGGCGGGGGTTAAAGGTCAAGCCTGTCTCCAACGAGAACTGCGCCTCCAACGAGAAGAGGACGGCGGAGAGCGAGGGACTCCGATCGCCGCCCGCCGGACTGCCTGTCCATGCGGAGACACAATGCTGCCACCTAGAGGCGGCGGAGGTGACATCCGTAGATGCACCTACACAGATGTTTTGGCAGTTTTGTACGTGGCTGTGGTCCAGACACAGGGATAAGATGTACAATTCCACAACCAGCTGCACTTTAAATCCTGCGTGTCGATCCCCCCCAGCCCCGATGAAGTTGTTGGCCTGGAATTATTCCTGTCAGCGTGGATTGCAAAGCATTTGACTCGCATGATTTCGGTTATCAACACACATTGCGGATGTTTTCATTACAACCATGCGACGCCAAACACGGCCAATCCCCCCATTTCCTCACACCTTGGCTTTATGAAAGTGTGTGTTCAGCACGGTCATTAATCCCCAGCTCTTTCGGACGCATTACCGGGAAGAAGGTGGAATGCTGGGGCGTGTGGATTTGTGCGAATGTGGACGCAGACCTCTGGGTCCGGCCCCGTTTATAGTGCATTAAGCTGACTGCGGTAGAATTGATCTGCCTCACTGTTTGTGTAGCACTGTAAATCAGAGCCGCCGCTTTAAAACACACGTTCACTGGATGGAGTGTGAACACTCGCATCCGGTCTGCGCTTCATCATTATCGACTACACTGTAACTCACCCGACCCCGTAATTCATTTATACTGTACGTACTTAAAGACACTCCTCAATGTCTGTGACTTTGTCCTTTCAGATTGAACCTGATGATGTGTAAATATTTCAAGGACAGCATCGTCGTTTCCTTTTACTAATATATGGAAAGTTCTTTATTACATTTGGGGTCTCCTGTACGTGTAGGACGCTTGCTACCTTGATTCTATTGTAATTCACTGTGTTGTCTATTTTTGTAGATGTTTTAATAAAATTAACCTTTTCAAATAAACCTAGAACCACCATATTTTTGTCGCAACCAAATAAAAATGCCAACACCAACACTAAGGTGAACACCATTTATTGTCTGCCACAACATTTCTATACAGATTAGTCCTCAAATAATAATCTTTGACAAATACTTCACGTGACTATTTGGTTAATCGGGATAAAAAGGTGGGTTAGTCACAAGCGAGTAAGGAGTCCAAAAATATTTTGGGCTTTCACCTGTTGGCTACGAGGAAGTATTATCCCAGACAGAGAGTGGGCGCTGCCTGAAGGACACCACTACTTCTCCAGGCACTTACTGGCAGTGTAAAAGAAACAAGTAACAGTGTTAGTGGTCTCACCTACTGATCCATCATGCAGCAACATCTGACTAATGGAGACATCATTATCATCCAGAAACTCATTTTAAAATCCTGACAAAATAATTACATTAATATCGTATCCATGCCGTCTTCGCTCCCTCCTCCCTCTTGACCTACAGACTCCAGACTCACAGCTCCACTTACCCCACCATGATTCACATTTCTCTGTTGCAAAGCGGAAAACTTAAACCTGCCCCCACGCCCACGTCCTTCCCCCTCGGATATCCACGCTTCTTAAGGCAGACACGACTTCTCAGACGTAAAAGTGTGACTGTTGTTAACACTAACCCGAACCAAGGCACTGGAAAAGAAGAAGATGCTACGAAAACAAAAAGACGCTACGAAAACAAACTGCCTATACAGGCCGATAATGTGGCAGATAGACTGCATGTAGTCAGGGAATAAGTGCAACGGAAACATCAGGCAGCAGTTGAACTCAGCAGCATCTGGAAAACAGAAAGTATGTCGACTTCGAGCCCAACTTCAGGGCTCTAAAAAGACGGAGCAGTAAAAACAGAATGAAATTATGGACCCGGTTCTTGTGGACAAGGGACAAAGAGACAGACAACGAGGTTTCTGTGAACAGAGTCCTGCCGTGGACAGTACAGCTATGGTAGACGCAGGCCAAGCTCTCTGTAGCTCCACACACACACACACACTCAGTAATAAGAGAAGTGAGAGACTGTTTCTGGGCACGAGGACGATGGGTGGGTGGAGCTCCAGCTCGGTTTGGCTGGACGTGTCCTCGCTTGGCCTTACACCTGTGGAAACAAAGCGTGAGTGAGCTGCCAGCTGCTCGTTCCAGTGTCTGACCTTTGACCTCCCCAGCAAGGACGCACCTGAGCTATCTTGACCCCGGTGAGCTTCTCCACGGTGGCCGGCAGCTTGGTCATGATCTCCAGCACCTCTCCGGCCAGCTTGGCGGCTCCCACCTCCGAGCCGCCGCTGGACACCATGGTGATCTTCTGCGTGGCGGACAGCGGCTTGCTGATCTCCTCCGCCATCTGCGGGACGGGGACGGACACGGTGAGGGACAAAGAGAAGAAACTCCAAGAAGAAACAGCGTTCAGTGCGAATGAATGAGATGAGGCCAGACGGCGACAGGAAAAAAGGGACGGACAGACGAGAGGACGGGTGGACGCCGTCCATGAGCGGCACACTGACCATGGGCAGTTTCTCCAGCAGCATGTCCACCATGGCTCCATCCTTGTACTGCTTGAAGGCTTCGGCCTTCTTGGCCATCTGCTCCGCCTCAGCACGGCCCTTTGCCTCAAGAGCGAAAGCCTCTGCCTCTCCCTTCATCTGTGTGTGTGCACGCGGACACACACACACACGCACACATGCACACACACACAGGTACAAATACAGTGGACACATTGTAATGAAACTGCACAAAGCTACTGACAATTGATAACAGGGAACAAAGAGAGTCACGTGCGTGTGTGTGTGTGAGTGTGTGTGTTAAAATGCGTGAAGCAATGGAAAGGAAAAGAGAGAGGGAGAGCGAAAGAGAGACAAATAGCAGAGCCAGCAACAATTGACCGAGTCGAAACTGAAGCTGAAAGCGAAGATTCACACACATAATAAGCGAGTGATGTGATTGGTCTCATGTCTGATGATAGAAAATGAGATGAAGATCAATGAGTCTCCTGCAGAGGTGTATATTTCAGTGCGTGTGTGTGCGTGTGTGTGCGATTGTGATTGTGGCGGTGTGTGTGCAGGGGCCTGGGCCGTGAACTCACTCTGATGGATTCGGCCTCAGCTTCTGCCTCCATGATGAGCTGCAGGCTGCGGTGACAGAGAGTTCAAACTAAGTTAAATCACACCGGTACACACACACACACACACACACACATAAACACAGACGCGGGCTATGTTCTATTCACTCTGATGGGGTTTGTGGGAGTGTGACATCATTTCTGCTCTCCTGGCGGCGGCGGCGAGACACTCACCGGGTGGCCTCGGCCAGCTTCTCCAGCTTGTACTTCTCCGCCTCGGCGGGCTTCTTGACTTTGGCCTCCAGCTCCCTCTCCCTGCGGATGATCTCCTGCTCCTGCAGCGTGATCTGCTGCGTCCGCTCCACCACCTGGATCTGCATCTTCTCCTCCTCGATGCGCTGCTTGGTCTTGGCCACCTGGAGAGGGAGAGAACTGACGCTCAAAGCTGACGGGACGTTGCCCGGATTGGCGACTCCGAGGCGTCTGGGGCCTCGTACCTGCAGCTGGTAGGCCATCTCTGACTCCGCCTTCTTGGTGTTGACCTCGATGTCGTAGGCTGACTTCTTCAGCTCGTAGTCTCTCTGGGCTTTCGCCATTTCGATCTCGTTCACGTACTGAGCTGACACTTTCTCCTGCATGGCGTGGGCCTCCTGCGGGTGTGGGAGCATGCAGGAATCAGAGGAGCGCATTATCACTGGAGAACACAGGTCAGCGGGGTTGGAGGTCCTGTTTACCCTGATGACAGCGTCTCGTTTGTACTGGGCCTCTCCAATCCTGGCGTCCTTCTGGACCTGGGCGGTTCTGGCTTTACCCAAGGCGAGGAGGTAGTCCTACAGCAAGAATCAGGACAAAGTGGGTCAATTACTGGCCAGCAGAGGGAGCCATTCCTTGCAGGACAGCTATTACAGCCTGAACAAAGGGTTACGCTGACTCAGCTCTGTAAATCAATTCTGGTCCATCAGGCCAGAGACTGTCACCTGATCATCGTGAACGTCTTTCAGAGTGTAGCTGACCACTCCGATCCCCATGTTGACCAGGTCAGAGGACGCCACCTTGAAGACCTGCTCAGAGAACTTCTTGCGGTCCTGGTAGATCTCCTGCACGCACACACACACCGAGGAATTACCAGCAACACCCAGTTAATTGGTCAGATTCAGACCCCGAATTCTGAGAAAACTGAAAGAAGAACTGAGTGACGGACCTCCACAGTCAAATGGGCGATGATGGCTCGCTGGTGTCCCTCCAGGGTCTCCAGGGCGATCTGGGCAATCTCTGCCTGAGACTTGCCCATGAACATCTGGCAGGCAGTGGCCAACATCTCCTTGTTCTGACCCTGGATCTTGACCTGGGTGTGAACACCAAACGAAGGAGTTAACTTCGGGTAGAACAAGTCTGTCTTCCGACACAACCCCCCTTTTAGTCGGTGATTACAGTAAACACACTGACATCTCCCCTTGCTTAGCTTGCAGCATACCTTACTAAAACTAGAAAATTAACATTATCTTGAATTGAATACCTCAGAAATTTTGTATGGTTTTGTTATCATCTCCATTGCTCTGTTGTCAATGCCTCCAGTGTTGTCTGTGTATACCTGTGCGATGCCGGTGACAGAAATGGGGACGCCATGACGGGTGTAGACTTTGTCACTCTTCACGTTTAGAGTCAGGGTGTTGAGGGTGATTCTGTGAGCAATGCATTGATAGTCAAACAGAAGAGAAGAAAGGGCGCAATGTCAGGGCAGAGGGACGGACTCAAATCACCGAGTCAGTCCACCATTAACCCCACAGGCCACCGGTCTAAACTGTCCCTGATTTACTCAGTCACTCTGCCGCCTCCACCCTCAGCATGGCTGCCCCCGATTGTTTGTTCAGCTTTCGGGACAATGAGCAGGTAACGCTCGCAAAGCCGAGCAGGTGCTGCTGAAAGGGGACGAGGACTTGTGCTCACCTCTGGATCTGCTGGATACACGGCAAGACGAACACTCGTCCTCCCGCGATCATCAGAGGAGGGGAGCGGCCGAAGCCTGTGGGCGAAGACAGGAAGAGAGGGACAAAACCTCATTATCGCTCAGGACGTTACGCAGCAGTTTGTAAATCACCACTCAACTACTGATAAATGCATGGCAAAGAGAGAGAGTATTGCGAAATGAGCAGGGGCTGCAATGATCAAGTCTACACTGTGAGTAAACATGGAAGTTTCCACAATAACATCAAGAAGTTATGACAGCACTTTATCACCGCACATGTGACCACTCGCTGCCTGACGCAATGACATAGACCCGGAAATCATAGATGGCAGCAGGATTACAATTTAACATTCCAGGGTCTGGTCAACATGCAAGCCGCAATATCCTCAGTTCTCTAAATATTGCTACCTTGATTCAATTTCACAACAAAGTCAGCAAAATAACTAACCAGACACCACCATGGCCTCATTGGGTCCACACGTGTAGAACATCTTGAGGCTGGGAATGAAAGCAAAATGTTCAAAACAAAGCAAATGCCTTCCAAAGTGACCTGGAAAAGCCTGTCAGGGAGCCTGCCTGAACTCTCAAAAGGCCTCAGATGGTTTATGTTCTACAGTGAGTGTGTGTGTACGTGTGCGTGCGTGCGTGCGTGCGTGTGAATGGGCGGGTGGGGGGTTGGGCTGTGGGTGGCTAGGTCACAAATGTAGCATCATGTGTATCATTGAGAAAAAAAAGGAAACACTAAATCGACAATATTTGCACCTATTTCTTCCGCGCTCATTGTGGTGAAGTTGACGGGCTTTAACTAGCACATGTGTATGTCAGTCACTCACTCACTAGCACGCACACACGCACGCACCCACACACACATACAGGGCTTTAATGAGGCTCCGTGCTGGTAAATTTGCCGACTCCTCCCACCGCAACAAGCCAAACAACGGCGCGCTCTGGACAGGCAGACTATTGACGCCGCCTCGCTGCTTGTGTAACCTTGTCGGAGTGTTGGGCGAGACCAGCTAAAGCGGCGAAGTAATTCACAGCTGCAGTTCAACCGCGACAGAAAACGAGGTTAAGATAACTTGGAGGTTACTTGGTTAGCAGCGAGGCTAGCTCGGCGTCGTGCCAGCAGATCCCGGGGCAAGACGGCTACTTCACCCTAACATCTACTCAAAGATTTACCGCGGATCCGTGCTACTTGCCACTGCTGAAGTTCGAGACAAATTGGATTGTTTTTGTGCACTTACTTTTAAGTTTTCCACGATGTTTGGGGCAAACGAGGTGGTTGGGGTCTTCGCGTTTCCTCCCCAGATCCGATTGTCGAAACTGGAATGAGAAAAATGTCAGTTTGCGAGAAGGGAAGCGTCATAAGCCACGCCCCACAGGACAGAGCGGGGATATGGCGACATCGTGTGGTCAGAGTGTGAAACTGCAGCTCTGCAGAGTAGATGGGTAAGGCACCAATACTCAAGCAGGAGCTGCGAGGAGGGCAATGTGCTCAAAACATCACCTTAGACTCTTTCAAATTTTGACATAGAACAATCACATCAGCTTGTACGATAATGTTTATATAAAATAATGTTATAGCAGAAAATAAAACGTAATATAACACATGTAACACATACACTACACAATAATGACAATATCATTATCTTATCATGGTTATTTCAATAACAACAATAATGACAATTGTTGTTAGTCATCACCATTATGATAATAAGTTGTTGTTGTTGGTGTTGATAGGAGTTATTTGATTTGATCGATTTAAGACATTGCAGCACCTGCGTCTGACAATGCAGTGGACGGAACGGAGGTAAAATAGATGGGGGGAAAGGAGGAAAGAAAGAAAAAGAAAAGCAAAAGAGAAATAAAATGTCTCCAAAGCTGGACAACCAGAAGAACTCGTGAAAAGAATCGGTCAGTAACAACAAAACAAAACGCATCGTTTAATTGATGCTCCATTTACTTCTTTTCGGAGTAATGTGTGTACTCCAGCCGGTGAATCTTCGGTTAGTCTCTCTCTCTCTCTCTCTCTCTCTTCTCTCTCTCTCTCTCTCTCTTACACACGCTTACACGGACCCTCCCTTCTCAAGGCCGCGGGTGTCTCCGCGTCCAATCCTCCTCAGCAGCAGCTGGGTGTGACTCCGCCTCCCGCCCCATCCCAGCCTCACTCTGGATGCGGTCCAGGCTCATAAAGCCATTGTCCGGCACACACTCGCTCACACTCACTTGTGGGGCTTCTGCTCTTCGCCGTGAACGGAACCTGCACTTCGTCGTCGTTAAACTTCTCCATCCACAATGAGGGAAATCGTGCACATCCAGGCCGGTCAGTGCGGCAACCAGATCGGTGCCAAGGTAAGAGAGATGCCCGGGATGAGATGTGGGAGAGGAGCCGGGCGCACTGGTGTCAGTGTGGAAACGCCCCTCGTTGATAGTACCGGACTGCTGGACCCTTGCTCCAATCGGGTCCAATTCTTTTGTCCAGACCCACATAAGAATCTATAGTTACCATTACAGAAAGCATTTGCTTTGAATGAAAATAAAGTAAGGAGCATTTGTTTTTTATATTTGCTGCAGTTGCGCTCCTGTATAAGACATTGCGGTGCGTCCCCGGTGGGTGTGGAGCCTCGCTGGCCCATAAATAACGCCGTCGCGGGGATGTGTGTGCGGGCCTCTGCGTGCCCCTCTCCGGGCGTGTCGGTTTCCCGGCAGCAGCCTTCCAGACGTTGATTCACCCCATTCTTTGCGTGTCATGGGTCCTCACAATGCATCACGGCGCTGCTCCCTTTGTCCCTGCTTCGGCTAAGATGACTGGAACGGAGGACAATGAGCCTTGGCCAGAAGGGAGGCTCTCATATCTTCTCTCCAGCAGTGAATCGATGGTTAAAATCGATCAGATATCTTTTTTTTCTTCTTCCTTTGTCAGGCTGCAGATGTGCACTGCTGTGTCACTTGGTGGGGCGGTGGGGGAGCAGTGACAAGGGTGTGGCACTGCTAATTGCCTCACAGGGAATCTAGTCTTTGGACTGATTAATCAAAAAAGTATGATCATATTTCTTCCCCCCTAGAAAGCGATGTGTCCTACAACTTGGACTTAAACGACGCAGCGTATCTGACTATGTTAACACAACCCCGCAATCTGTGCTACCCCTCACCACGCACGCAGGCACACGCCCACCAGCCATTACAGTAACAATTACAGTCTGTTGCACGTCCTGTGGGCCCATTATCAGCCTCCACTTATTACCCCCTTTCTCTTTTGCAGATGGCTATCTGCTGCAGACAGCATATGTGCAGGGGCAGAGCGGAATCTGCCGCACACTTAGCAGGCCGGATTCATAATGGATCCATCCTCGCAGCAATGCGCTTCTAATGGCCCTTTCAATGTGGAGGAAGGCAGGGCCTGTCTTTGTCTGTC